>JAHDVE020010066.1:0-45332 GCA_022606495.2 Halesus radiatus | reverse complement strand
TTGTTCTACCGACGCGAAGCATTTCCATGCTACTCTTCTTGAAGTTGGCCCCAAGCTCGCACATATAAAAAGTTGCAAGAAAAAGCATACCAGTGGACTGCGAAGCAGAAACCTTCTACTGAGCTTGTTTGACTTTACACTGAGCGCTTGTCTTTGTTTCTTGATTTCATCGTCATTCATTTGGTGATGATGTGTCCTAGATATTTGACTTTTTATACCAGTTTTAGAAACTTGCCGTCCAGGAAAGCTGGTGGAATGCTTTTCGGACCCTGCTCATATCTCATAATCGATAGTGCTATTTTTTTCAGATTTTTAGGAGGGTACGTAGCTCCTTTATCGATGGTGCCATCAAAACCATATCATCTGCATAGCTCACATTATTAGCACGCTTTCTTTCAATATGGCAGCCTACTCCAGCATTGTTTAACCATTGAATGAGTTCATGAATGTGTATGTTAAAAAATACTGAATACATGCATCCGCCCAATCTGACCTCACTTTTTAAGGAAAATGGTTCGGACAGTCTATCTTTCCACTTTACAGCTGCCGGAAGTCGAGAATCTGAACGATCTTCGATGTAAACCCTCTTTTCCCAAATTCAGCCCATAAATAGAGGGTGAAAATTCCCTTGACGGCCTTAATCAGGTCCAAGAAACAGGCGTACGTTGTGATTCTTCTCTTTTTGTAGTATTCCAACGTTCTTTTCACACTGAATTAGGTAACGGTATGACTTCTGAGGCAATTATGGTTTAAAACATGTTTAACTACCCATGTCATTAAAATGTCTTTGATTTGTTTGATTGAACAAGTTTTGAAATTTTTTTTTTGTAAACATTTTGCGTTAATTGAAGTCTAAACGAAACGAAAAATTAATAAATCGCCTTTAAATTGAGTTTCGCCGGAAAATATTGTTTTGAAAGCCGTTAGAAACACTCGTGCCTTGTAAGGAAAGAAGTCCATCGAATGCACATTGAATTGAATCTTTGCATCTTTAATAGAAAAGATTTTCATTGAAAACGATCGTTCAAAAGATTGATTGGGTGGTTATTATTCGAAGAATTTGTCCGATAATATTTTCCACTCTCAATCCAATAATTATCTTTAATAACGTCTTTGCCTCCAAACTACTTGATTTTTTTCAGACAAGAAATTGAAAATTTACCCGAATGAAAAAAATATGTATATATATTGATCAGTGTGCGATTTATGATATACGAGTATATTGAATTTGAAAGTTGGGGCCGTAAATTTAAAGCAACACTCCGAATTTATGCAATAAGTCACTGTGATTTTTATTATACATTGAGTTAATGCAATTAAAATATTGAGTTAATGCAATTAAAATATTGAGTTAATGTAATCAAAATATTCAGTTAATGCAAATAAAATATTGAGTTAATGCAATTAAAATATTGAGTTAATGTAATTAAAATATTCAGTTAATGCAAATAAAATATTGAGTTAATGCAATTAAAAAATTGCGTTAATTCAATTAAAATATTGAGTTAATGCAATTAAAATATTGAGTTAATGCAATTAAAATATTGAGTTAATGCAATTAAAATATTGAGTTTATGCAATTGTATTATTTAGTTAATGAAATTAAAATATTGAGTTAATGCAATTAAAATATTAAGTTAATGCAATTAAAATATTGAGTTAATGCAATTAAAATATTGAATTAATGCAATTAAATTATTGAGTTTATGCAATTGTATTATTTAGTTAATGAAATTAAAATTAATGAAAGTTAATGCAATTAAAATATTAAGTTAATGCATAAGCCGATTTATTGTAAACGTTTTCCAGTAAAACATCTATTTCACGTCGTTCAGTGAAAAAACTCTGATATTATTGATATACGTAAACTTTAAATATTAGATTATCCCAAGTCAGTTTAAAATTCGGCAAAAAGGTGCTTTGTATTCAGAATAGATATAACTTATTCGGTCGCCATAACAATAATAGGTCTGGGTCGCACACAAATAAAATCATGTTGTTTATTTCCTATCACATAAGCATTGATTCCACAAAAATATCACACAAAAAATACCACAATAAGATCGCAATATGGTAACTGAAAAACATATTCAACCCAAATTCCATCATACTTAAACCATATTTGCTGCGTACTTTAAAATCAGCCGTTCCATTTTGCGTTTTATCTCAAATGGTTGCGTTTTTTATTCAGTCTTTGTTTCGGTGGGGTCCCAAAACCATTAAGGCTCTCTCTTCTCCGCTCTTCTCTCTTCTCGTACAGATGTACATCTGTGCTATACAGGAATACTATGGAAACTCGCAAATATTTAACTCAACTAAAATGGGATAAAGTATTCACCTAGGTGATTGGAAAAATATTACTAGGGAGTCAAGATATGAACCTCGAAGATTGACAGTAAGAATACTACCTATTTATACAGTATTTGTTCAATTCGTAGCCCACAGCACAAATAGGCGTATTTCATATTTAGCAACTTTCCCGGAGACCCAAAAAACAGTTTTTTTTACCAGATTCTTATAAATTTTATTACATGTTTGGCTAAAAGGGTAAACAATGCGTATTTAAAACCCCACCAGCGAAGCATGTAATAAGAATCTGACAAAAAACAGTGTTTTGTTTTTCCTGGACAGTTGACATGTTGAATACTGAAATACACCTGTTTGGGTTTCATGACAATGGATTCCCCGACAGCCTGACAGTTGCCTCCCCGACAGTTGGCCCGCCGACAGTTGATCCCTCAAATAGTTGTTCCCCCGGACAGTTGATTCCCCAGATAGTTGATCCCTTGAATAGTTGATCCCACGGACAGTTGATCTCCTAGACAGTTGGTCCTCTTACAGTTGATCCCCCTAATAGTTGTTCCCCTCCGACAGCCGGCCCGCTGATAGTTGATCCTTTGAATAGTTGATCCCCCGAATAGTTGATCCCCCAGACAGTTGGCCCGCCACTGTCCCCTTGAATAGTTGATTCCCCGGATAGTTGATTCCCTAAAAGATTATTTCTGCTGTATATCCTCATTTGTAAAGTAAGTATGCATACTTATAATATATTTATCTGCAGGCCTCTTGAGTGTAAATTCGCTACATAAAATATTTTTACTAACAATACTGTCGACTCCCTATAGCGTATTTTCTATATAAGTATGCTGTATTTTGTTATTCGACCGTATATCCTCACTGCGTACTCCTTCGGGGATTCGGCATTATTTATACCTTTCAACTATGAGGAAAAAAAATCTCAAGTAGCAAGCAAAAACTCTAAAAAATTGAAAATTCAAAAGATTTTTGCCGGGATTTATAGGTCAATACCATCTTGTGCTACTTTCAGCACCTATCGAAATATTTAGCGAAGTCAGGTATGAAAGCTATCAAATATGAATTCATCAAGTGGAAAAACGAGGAAATGGACGGGGTGTAATCGAACCCGCATTATTTTGTTGTCTGGTAAATTCAACAATTGAGCTACTTGGATCAGTCAAATATGCGGATATTTACCATTATTGAAATATTATAAAATATAGGATATATTTTCTGTGAAATTTTAAAATGAAACTGTTACATGTCGCACAAGTTAAGTGACAGATTGTGTGAAAACCGAATTACACCGATGTGCTGCCCTTTGCCAAGAACTTATAAATAAAAAATCTTGGTAAACAACGCTTTTTATATAACGTCTTATTTGTGGGAATGAGAAAGGAAACATATCTTAAGGGCGCTGGAAAAAAAATGCTTTGTTTGAAAAAAATAATTGTAACTTATATTCTACATAAAAAAAAATTTCAAACATAATATTACGAAAACCGCATTAATCAGAGAAAAACTCTTGATAACTGAATTTTACCAATTGTTTATTTAAATATGCATTTTAGTGCGCATTTACACAATATTGTATATATACGAACAAAATGATCACCCACGAAGCATCCTTCAGGTGGTTTAAAAAAACGGCACAGAATACAAAGGATAAATCAGAAAGAGAGTTCTACGTTCGCATTTTTCAAGATATTTTTGTTAAAAATTCCTCCATGGCAGTTGAAAATTCGTTTCAGAAAATTTGATTCATTACAAAATTAATATACTTTAAAAAATCACCCTTAAAAATTCCCCACTTAAATTCTGTGTAGCACCTTTCTAAATATAAATTTTATTTCAGAAAAATGCGTTAATAAATTTTCTAAACAACTTTAGAAAATTTAGTTAAGATGTAATTAATTTAGCCGCCCTCAACGGTGCTCTGTTTCTAATACTGATGTTAAACTGCGGTTTGCATACCACAATAGTTTTCTGATATCAACCTTCATACTTCGCAAATCGACAGATCGAAATGAACACACTTATTCAACTGAATTCAATTAACTGTCGATTTTCCCAACTATTAAACCAATGAATTTCTGTCACTGATATTGTTTTTAATGTTAGAAAACTACCATTTATTTAGCTTAACTGAAAATTGCGAGTGAAGACTGAAAAACCACGAGTTGGTTAATGGAAGTTTGTTGAGTTTTTTTTAATTGCTCTTAAAGAAACAAAGAAGCATTTGAACAAATGTTATTAATTTTAGACTCGAGAGTTATTAAAGCAGACACAATTATTTGATTCTTCTTTAGGTAGTACAACTTGAAATAAAAGACTCGTTAGTTTTGATTTAATGTCTTACAATACAGAACATGAAACGAATAATGTTAAATCCTACGTTTACACATCGACGGATGTTTTATTGTTGTAGATCTGGAGATTAATCCTCGAGTATTTATATCATAAATAATAAATAATAGATACTTGTCTCTCTAATGCTCAGGTCCATAAACATATTTTTGGGATCGTTTAAAAATAAACGAATTAAATCGGTATTTTGGAGTTACGTTACTCTTCCTTATTCCTTCGATTCTAATATCGGTTCCGTAGCTCCGGGGCACTCCATTGTTCCAGGAAAATCCCGCTATTAACCTTGCTCCTTTAAGCGTATGCCCAGCTTATGAGTTCGATATAAAATCACTTTAACATTATTCGTCTCGAGGTCATAAAAATTCACGGACGGCTTTAGACTATGGAATCCGCACATAAAAAGGTTCGGCCGATATTGACTCCTTTCAGATCCTTTCGCTTTGAACGGAATTTGAATTTTCTGCTACACTTCTAGCAAGTATGAAGTCAGTTTTATTACGATCGATTGAGGAATAAAATGCTTCTCACTAAAAACGAAAAAAGAAGACAAGAATGTTTCTCTAATTTCATGCTAAAAGTATGAAAGTCGGATAGAAAAGGGGTATCATCTCAACATAGGCGCTGTCGTCTTATACGTCGTTCAGTCGTCTTACGAATTAAAGAAACATGATCCGTGAAGATTATTACATAATGTACGGTTAAATTTCATAGCTTTCAGAAGTACGCCTATTTATTATTATAGAAAATAAAACACAGTTTTTCATATTCGTCCGTGTGATTTTTTGCAAAAGCTTAAAATGCTCTGTGTTTCGGGTTTAAATCAAGTTATTATAAAAACTTTTTATATTTATGTCTTTTTGAGATTAAGTATGATGTTTTTATTCTGTTAGATCCACAACTTTAGATTACTTTTAATTTCTAAGGTATTGCAATGAATTAATGAAAAGTCTACAGAGTATTTATAAGAAGATGAGTTCTGAAGAATAAGTCTGGTACGCTAGATAGCTAAAAAAACAGTTAAAAGTAGAAAGGATTGGAAATAGCAAAGTACCGAAGCGGCGTCCGCGTTGCGAAATGACGGAGTGGTGGAAATCTCAAATTTATGTCGCTGAACGGCAAGGAGGCCAAAACCATAAGTTTGGAGAATACTGAACTTGAGGAACAGCTGGAGTAAAGTAGTAGTGGTTCGTTGCAGCCAGCAATCTCGAAGGGTTGTAAAACCTTACTCTTTTATTATGTTACCAGGTTTCTATTTCAATTCGACTTTATCAAGGATAACGTTGATGCTATCTTGGATACTCTAACAAAACAGAACAACTCTATTTTTTGAAAATTTAAACATTTCGCTAAAACACCGCCGAGCGCCGTGGGAGAAGCTCATCACGCGGGCTTTAACTCGATAGTACCGTGGCACCGGCACCCTCCGCCCGTCCCTCTCGCTCGCGCTTCCGGCGCATATCGCCTCTCCGTCTAATGGCTTCCGTATCCACACGTCTGGCTGAAATAACATTTGGGAAGATTTCCCATTCCAGACGCACACATTCGTTTAGGCACAACTCCGTTCAATTCAATTTGCCGAGTCGGACTTAGGTTTTCCTCTCGAGTAAACAAATTGACGGCGCGGGTCTTATCGCCATGTAAACCATCGCAGAATAAATCAACTATTTAAATATTTTCCAGTCCTAATACAGCTCTTTTTTTCCGGTTCAGTTAAAAGTAGTTTAAGTAAGGATACTACAAATAAGCAGTTATGGTAGGAAGTAACATTTTTAAATTGAATTTAAAACAAACAAACAAAATTACCAAAAAGGGTTCATATTTTGCAGCGTAAGGTAGGAATGATGGGTGGGTATTGTTTTATTTATTTCGTGAACCCCTCATTAAGTGAACCTGTGCTGAGGGGTTTTAATTAAAGTGTTTTATGTGTATTTCTGCGTAGTTGTTAGTAATGATTATAAATGTTCCTAGATTAATTCGACGTCTGCAGCATTCATATTATTATATCATATATAAAATAAACATAAACTAAATAAAAAAGGTATTTCAGTTAAGGTGAAATAATACTTAACATAATAATTGAACAAAAATTATATTTATGTGTAATAAAAACGGTATTTGCGTTATGTTTGGTTTGGTGTAATAAAGTTTTGGAAAAATTGTGTACCTTTTGTTTTGATCCAGACAGACTGTTTGATTACATGAATTGGTTTATTATCTTTGAGTTATTTTAACGAGTGCATGGGGTTATTTATTAAATTATTTATTTTTATTATGGAAACAAAACGGTATATTGGTTGCAGTAAGAAATAATTTCCAGAAATAAAAATTACATAGTAGGTACCTTTGATATGTTCCCCTTTAATGTCATAAATAAAAACAGACTAGGAAGTTGCGAAATTGGACGGTAGTTTGTAATGTCATGTATATTGCCGTTTTTAATGGTAGGTGTTATATTTCCATTTGAGAGGAAATTTTCCTTATTTTACTGATTTTTCATAAATGACATAGACCGGAAGATATTTGCTATAGTTTCGTATAAAAATTCCAGGTAGCCTATCAATTTCAGGTGTTTTTTAAATATCTTAATTATTATGTAAATGTGATGTCTTCATTCATTTTGATCGAGGTTATTAATGTATTGTTAAGAGAAACCTCCTTATTAACATCATGTGTTGGAATAACATTTGTTGAGAAGTTAGTGTTGAGAAGTAATCATTAAATAAGTCTGTGTACTGTTGTGGAATGATAGATCACGTGTTTCGGTATAACCGGAGATTTTCTTTGAGTTTTAACATAACACCATATTTTTTAACATTATTTCGTATATCGGATTCCAATCGAGCAATATAAGTATTATGGGTAAGACCAGAAATTTTCTGTTGTCTTTTGTGGGGCAATGAGAAAGATAAATAATTCGATGGATTCTTGTAGCGTTTCCATGCAATTTTTTTTTCTTTATTTCGTTGTATTAATTAAAACCACCGAGTACCATGCTGGAAAATTGATTGATTTCATTACTTACTTTGGAACCAGATCATATATTAGGGCACACATGATTTCGTAAAAGTGGTATACCACAGTGTCCATATCAACAGAAGACCAATCAGTATTTCTGAGAGTATCATCGACTTTCAGTTAACTTTATCAAATAACTTGACTATCTGAGGTTTTGTGATGGTAGCAGGGAGGGGAATATTGAATTCAACTATAGTAGATTTATAATGTGCTTCTTCGGTTACCGGAGGAGAGTCGGCAGCATATACGATGACGTTAATGTTGTAACATTAATCACATGATCTAAAATTCGTCCGTGGCAATTAAAAATCGTGTTACACCGTGTTAAATTGGAAGAACGAAAGGCAACTAAGGAGGGTAAATGCACAAAGATCGATACTACTTGGTTGATATGTAGAGTTTCAACACATTTTTGGCATATTGTAATCGCCTATTACTAGAGAAATATCATTTGCATATTCCGTAATTAAGTCAGATCTATATTGGTGATAGAGAATCGTTGCGCATTAAATAACTTAGGACCAACTCCGGGTAGATATGAGTAATAAATATGAATATTCGAAATGCGATGTTTTGAATATCTTAATAATAGCGATATACAAATATCCCCAGCTTCCGAAATCCACGATATTCGAGACTGAACTTAATTTTCTTATACCTCTGCCAACGCCTTCCCCTTTACTTTTAGCCATTAGAGCAGCTCTATAATTTGTATATAGGTACGTTATAGCGGCAATCGAACAGCTGGTCATCGGATATGCTGTCAACTAACCACGTCTCGCTAATTAAGATAATATCGAATTCGTTAATCAACATATTTTGATAGAATTGTTTCGTTTTGGATCGAAAGTCTCGTGCGTTCTGATAAAACAAAACATTATGATGGTGTCAGACATCGTGTAAGTGAAAAAATTATTATCCGATTAGAATTAAATAGAGTAATAACATTTAAAAAAAAACATTAATTGATATGAAAATAATATAATAATTACAATTAAAGTCTACCGGGATAAGCATATATTTTTGTTAATTTGCGCAAATGTGAATGTATGTATTTTTTGATGTAATAAGAAATGTGTGTATTGAGTTGAGTAGAAAAACGGTATAAGTTGAAAGAGTACAATAAAAAAAATCAGTTTTAAATAAACTATTGTGTAAGATTATTTATTCAGTTGGCTTTGACCAGAGATGTGAATTGTAGAGAAGGAAACATTTTTTTATGACTTCCTTTAACTAAACGTATTTAAAAAAAATATTTGTTAAAAAAAACGTTTCATTTTTTATTTTATTAGTTTCTATTTAAAGATTTTACATGTATGTGACTGCAGTAATAATCTTTAAGTATAAAGCATAATTATAAGAACATTAAGTAAGTAAAGCATATAATTATTACAACAGTAAGTAAGTAAAGTCTATTATTATAAGAACAGTAAGTAAGTAAAGCATATTATTATAAGAACAGTAAGTAAGTAAAGCATATTATTATAACAAAAGTAAAAAGTCACAGTATTCACAGTCCTCCTCACTAGGGAGAACTGTTCTGAAGCGGCCTGCACTTTTTTTACTAAATATCAATTTATCTTAATTTAATTATACATAGTTTGCAAGTTCATAATCACTCAGATTTATCAGCCATGTTTTGACTTTATTTTTAAAACATATTAATCAATGTAATTTTTTTAATTGATTTGTTATTATAAAGTTTTGCAGCATGAGATGATTAATGATAATGATTTCCCGTAGAATAGTTCAGTAGCGAGACGCGTTTCCCACAAATATTTTAAGCAAGTTTACCGCGGTCCGAATCGTGGAACACCTGTTTCAATAAATATTATACATTTAGTAAAAGCAATATTTTCTTTGTTCCCATAAACGCTAATGACGAAAATCGAAATATCACGATACTTGGAAATGCTTTTGAAACTTTCAGGGAGGGAAAATAAGTTGAAATCATTTGAATAATGAAAAGAAACTTATGTTAATAAATTCCTGGCAATTTTGTGATTTTACATTCATACAGAAAAAAAAGCAAACACCCTACTTTTGGCAGGCGTAGCTTTTAACGAATAAAGAAAGACACCCCGTATGTTATATTTACAAACTTTCGTTTTATTTTACGTATAAATGTATGATTGGCTGGTGGGCAGAAACTGAATGTAAAACTTTTCGGCTTTTTATAGTGAACATAGTTCGTTGTTAATACCATTTTCAAATATCCTGTCCGTGGTAAAAGTTTTTCCATGGCATTTGAGAGAAGATCTGGTTTTATTGTAATGTACAGTTTAATAATAAAATACTTAAAGAAAATGCATTTTTTTGGGTATTGGGGATACGGATGAAAATGTGTAGGAAATAGTATGTTTATAAAGTTTTTTTACCATATAGTAAATTGCATAAAAATTCGTTTGTGGCTAACTGGTAAAAAACTTTGGATTCGAAACCACCCGCTATAGGTTTAAATATCTTTCATCTAATTAAGCCCTTATCCCCATTCATTTCTCAAATGGTGAATATTTTTGTAAACACACCAATATCCTGCCAATATTTGAATCCCTCCCACAATAGTCACAATAAGCGACAATATTGCTTGTCCATTGAATGGTGGACATAACTAGCAGATGATTGAACCCGCGACGTCTGGGTGGGAACACTTTGGACAGACAGAAGCTACAATAACGTATTTTAATGAAGTTGTTAACGGTGCGATGGTAGGATGCTCAGCTGCCAGTCGGACGTAACGAGTACGATTCTTAAAGCTAGCACCGAATTACTCTCATAGTATCAGCACTCAGGCTTTTTTAATTGTTGGAAGTACGATAATTCAATTTCGTTCAAGAGGAACGGCTGTGCAGCCTGTTTCATACAAAACTGAACTTTGGATATGAAGCCAAAATATCTACCCAAACCGAATGATCTTTTTTAAAATTAAAGGTAAAGTAAATGTTTAACACGGATTAGAAATTTTTTTTATTTTTGTTTTAACTATGAAATATATGTAATTTGAAGATGCTGTGTGGAGGGTCTTTTAGAGGATAGGAAGGAGTGAACCTGGGTCTTAGAGACCCATGTTGTAGGAGGGAGGAAACACAGAGGCCGTCAGATCATTTCACAGCCGAGCTATTGAATATAAGAACGATTCGTAGAAGCGACCCGTTCTCATGTGACAAATGTTTTCATTAATGGTTTGTATAACAAATTGATTTCATTAATGACCTATATTTCATAATTTCATACAAAAATAAATAAAATACTTCCAATCCGTACTAGATATTAACTAAACCTTTAATTAAAAAGAAAATCATTCAGTTTGGGTGGGAATTTTGGCCTCAAATCAAAAATTAAATTTAATATGAAACAGGCGGTGCAGCCGTTCCTCTTAAGATCTTTTGTAAATGAGAAAATAAATATAAAAAAAACACCGTTAATGTAATTATTATAACGGGTTAGTAACCCTCAGAGAATTAAATATTATGACATTCATGGAGTTAATATACCCCGAACACACCAATTTGATTTTTTTGTCAGGCAAACCAGGATTTAGAGGGGTTACTTAAATTTTATCTCCATATGAATGTCCCTACCCTCCGTAACAAAATAATCAGAATTTTTATAATACCCATCGAAAATGAATACTTAATATGCTCATCCGGGTTACTTTATTGAGATATGTAACATTAAAAATAAGCACCGAGTTACTGAAAAAAGACCATGGAAATACGAAATAGATTGAAATTTGATATTCACTTTGCGAAGGTAGTTTTTCGCGTAATTCCAGTCAGATTGCGCCAGAAATCACAGCTACGGTATTCCGCACCCCCATTTCCCAAACACCGCAGAATCTAGTAGAGGACGAGGGGGGGTGAAATGGAATGTTAAACCTTCATCCCCTACTGGAAGATAACACCCCACACTGTCTCGCGAGGCAGCAGGTATGCGGAGTACACACAACCCACAGCCTCTGCTGGAACCAGGAACCATGAAACAACCCATTTTAGGTTTTATTAAATGGAGCCGGCGGGTTATTTACGGCTCCGTAATTTTCTTTAATAAACAGTCTGGTAACATAAAATACACGTTTTCTTTCATTAAAGGTAAGACACCTCGGAATGTGAAAGAATATAGGCGAGTAACTAACGTTAACGTGTGTACTTGTACACGGATATACAACAGGAAATCAACCACCATTCCAGCCACAAATTTATCTCGGTAATAACTTTTTAAAATGCGAATACCTCACAAGAGTCCGATGCCAGAGGAACTATGGGGTTCCCAAATGGGTGCATGTTATGAGACTGAAGGGAGTAGCGAGGGGAAGGAGATGGGAGAATGTTGGAAAGTACCAGTCTATTCAAATTAGGTCACCAAACACGGCTAAAGCCAGTTCAAGCAGTATTATTCGATTACATATTAAACTAAAATTAATTTTTTTTTAAGCTATATATTTTTGTTTGCGACCTTCGGATTCGTAGTCTAACTACTTCTGTTTACATCCAAATCACTTACAGAAGCGACGTACCCGACTGCACGTAAAAATCTCTGGATTTTTAAATCTAGCATGGGTCCGATTCCGTTTTTTTTTAGGATAAGGCATTGTCCTTAATCTTATGGTTAAAGACATTTTGCCTAACTGGTGTTCCGATTCCATGTCAATGACAATAAATTTTTAAAGGAATTGGTGGTTTAATTATCACAGTATTATTAACAATTTCAGGTGCACCATACATACTTAACACGTGTTATTAGGTGCATAATTGACACGCGTTGTTAATTATAATTTTTTAAAATATAATTTACTTTTATCTGACATTTCGGGCTTCAATTTATTTAATTCGGTTCGTGTGATAACTCACCAATAATTCTTACAGTCAATACTTACGATAATATGTTATTCTTTTATTAAAATTATGAAAATATCAATATTTTTAAAGATTGTCATTCGCTGAAATCGCCGAGAGAACCGGAATCGAAGTTTAGTAAAGAGTCTTTAAGGCTAAGGATAAGGACCGAGTCTTATCCTTAAAAAGATCTGGAATTGGTCCCCAGGAGGGTGATTACGGCCCCTTAAGGATAAGGCATTTTTAGTAACCTTGCAGTTAAAGATTTTTGTTTCCTCCCCCGAAAGACACCCACGACCTGTCATTCAGCGAATGAACGTCAGAAATGAAACATGTTTTAAAATACAATTTGAGCGATAATTATAAACTAAGAATTTATCATCGCTGAATGATAGGTCTGTAGGGGTCCTTGGCGTAAGGACAATATCGCTAAGTACGAAAGATTCTAGCCGTCATCTAAGAGAATCGGAATCGCAGTTAAGCAAAACGTCTTTAACTTTAGGAACAAGGATAATTCTTTATCCCTAAAAATAATCGAATTCGACCTTTCGGATACTAAACTCGAAAGTAAATGAACGTTAAAAAAAACATCACGTAAAAATAAACTCCCTTTTAATAGCGTAATGAAATATTTCGGTAATCGGAACAATTATTTTTGAAGCATTTAAATAAACGAGTAATGTTTCGAAAATTTTAATGTCTAAATGTATTTTTATTTCTCCTCCAGAGAGATGAGATAAAATGTGATAAGATTGGTGAACATATTTTGCCGTCCCTCCCCTGGAGACGGAGGATAATCTATTTTGCCCGCTTGGAGTGAAATATTACTGAATTGCGATACGTGAATGATTTTGGTTATTATTAAAATTTCGACTCAATTTGGAATGCTTTAAAATATCTACACGTAATATATATACAATAATAATATTTTATGATAACCTCATATTCAGTTTAGGTATAGTGAGCCATCGTAGCTGAAATAGCTCAATCTGGTTCAGTGCTTAGCAAGAAAACGTAAATTATATAGGTCGTTTAACGAGAGTTGTGGTGAACAACACATACTTTATATTTGGATTTATTTATTTATTTGTTTGTTTGTTTTTAATTTTAATTAATTTTTTTATTATTATTATTATTTTTTTATTTTATTTTATTTTAATTTTTTTGTATCCACTTCATTAGCGATGCCCTTGTGAAAGGTTATTGAAAAACGCTTTTTGTCTTGCTTACTCCTATCATTTGTGCAATAAGCGAGAAGGACAATAAGTGCAAACTTTGATCAAATTTAAATTATACAAAAGTATAACATTTTATTGGATATATTAACAATTTTAGTGTTATGCTTATTTTGCAAGTATGTATATAAATTGATACAGATATTATGTGTTTTTAAATAATAAAAAGTATAGTATTCAATAAAAATGCAATAACTTGGACAAATATCAATAGATTTGAATTTTAAATGAGAATGAGAAGGAAATGAACGGTCTAAGTATAGATGAAACATGGAACCCCATAAAAGTGAGTCTTTGTGAATCTGCTATAGAGGAATGTGGAATAAGTACGCAAAGTAGGAAGAAAGGCGATGCATGGTGGGATGATGAAATTAAAGTACTGGTCTCAGAGAAGAAGAAAGCGTGGTTGTGTCTGATAGCGACTGGAAATGCTCCTAGTGAAGAACGGAACAAAGCAAAAGAAGTATGCAAGGGATGAAAAGAGTAAGTGTTGGAGTGATAGAACGAAAGAAACGTCTGGAAGAGGAAGAAAGAAGTATACAAGGGATGTAAGAAAAGAGATGTAAGTGTTGGAGTGAAAGAACGAAAGAAACGTCTGGAAAAGGAAGCAGGAATCAAAATGACACAAAAATTCCAAGAAAATATTAATCTGTTTTAGAAGGAGGTCAAATAGTCCTGAAATGGTCCAGAAAGCAGATGTATGAAAGTGATAAAATCAAAAGACGGAAAAATGTTAACGAATGAGAAAGAAATAAAAGTGAGATGGATGAAATGCTTTGAAGAGGTTTTTGAAAGCAACCCGACTGATAGTGGTCCCAGTGGCGAATCAGGTATGAATGACGATCGCGTGAGTGTTCCCAAAATCAGCATGGATGAAATAAAAAGAGCGATTAAATGTATAAAGAATGGTAAGGCTGTTGGTTTCGACAATATTGCTGCTGAATACTTTAAAGGAGATAGCCGTATAATTCTCACATGGTTATGCAAGGTTTTTAACCAGTATTAAGAGGAGGGTTACACGCCAATAGATTGGAGGAGGGCTGTGATCATGCCTCTATACAAAGGTAAAGGGTCACGTATGGAATGTGGAAATCACAGGGCTATTAGCCTGCTAGTTGGAAAGCTGTATGGTAGGATATTGATTGAACGGGTACAAACGAAAACAAAATATAAAATATGGGATGTGCAAGGTGCATTTATGAGCGGAAGGGGGTGTATGGATCAGATTTTCGCGTTGCGTATGCTAACAGAGAAGTTTCCGGCAAAAAACCAGAAACTCTTCTGTGCCTTTGTAGATCTATAAAAAGCGTACGACCGAGTTGATAGGAAAAAAATATGGAAGGTTTTATCCAAGTTTGGAGTGAATACGAATCTCATACAGGCAATCGCGTCTTTGTACGAGGAAAGCGTTGCATGTGTTAGGGTAAACGGTGATTTTACGAAGTGGTTTGACATCACAAAAGGTGTTAAGCAAGGCTGCGTAATGTCACCGTGGTTATTCAATCTATACATGGATAATTAATTGTATGCAAGAATTGAAAGAGGTGGGCCTGGGCGCGAAAATGAGTAGTCTGCAAGTATGTTGTCTGTTGTATGCTGATGATGCGGTGCTGATTGCTAATAGTATGGAAGATCTACAGTCCCTCGTATCTAGGATGAACGAAGTATGTATGAAGAATGAGCTAATGATGAATGTAAGTAAGTCTAAAATCATGGTGTTTGAAAGAGAGAGTACGAAAACAGTGTGCAATATAGTTGTGAATGATGAATACTTGGAGCAGGTCGATGAGTTTGTGTATTTGGGAAGTATGTTTACGAGAGATGGAAAGACTGATAGGGATATTGAAAGAAGGGTGAATGCAGGAAACTCCATTAACAAAGGACTGAACGCGGTTGGCGCTAACAAAAAGTTGTCCAAAGAAGCAAAGCTAGCAGTCTACAATGGAGTGCTGATATCAACCCTGATGTATGGAAGTGAGGCGTAGAACTGGTAGATGAAGGATGAAAGTAGAATGAATGCTGTAAAAATAAGAAGCGTATGTGTAAACCATGTATGATGGTGTGAAAAATATTGAAATGCGTAAAGAATGCAAGGCTGATGGAAGCGTAATGAGTAAGATTCAGAAAGGGACGCTTAAATGGTTTGGGCATGTGGAGCGAATGAACGAAGAAAGGAGTGTAAGAAGAATGTATGACGCGAATGTGAATGGAAGAAGAAGCCGGGGACGCCGGAGAAAGATATGGCACGATCAAGTGAATCAAATACTTGAGTCGGGCCATGTCAGAAGTCGGAATAATAGAAGAGAATGTATGAGACGATCTATGAATGTGAATGAAACAAGAAGTGTATGCCAAAATCGAGTTGTTTGGCGGTCCGTCCTCTCTGTCTACCCCTGCGGGGAAACGGCGTGATGGTTAGTTAGTTAGTTAGTTAAATGATTATACATTTAAATAATGAAATTTTACGAATAGTACAGATCTAATTAAAAAAAACTACACATTCACAAGTAATAAAAATATTAAAAAAATGCAAAAATATTGGATTACTTCCGTTCAATTGTGTTTTCCGTGGTTCATGTAGTCCCTTTTTATAGCGAGCGCATATAAGATTGGATCGCTTTATATCATTTGCTTTGCTGCACACATTCATTTATGGGAACAAAAGTTTCGTCGTCCGTAGTGTCGCTGTCATTTGATACATTACGATCATCCGCAATAGAATTAACTTCCGACACGGAGAAAAATATCGATTCACTTTACGGTGTATTTATTTTAACAGGATAAACAATAAATACAGTTATCAAGATACACGCCAACCGCAATATACCACGCTCAAATTCAACACGTGCTCTCCCGAGGACGACAAAAAACAAACTGAAAATTGCAGCGCTATAGCGCTGCATAGCAATTTATGTAACTAAAGCTTACAGCGTGTTGGCGCTGGGCCACACTCTAACGGTTAAATGGCAAACTACTTCCTTACCTTCCGCTTCTAATTTAAAATATTCCAAAATCCTCCAGCCTCGACAACCGAGAACAATAAAACGAAACGAAACCATTTCAGGCACTATAAAAATCTTATCACCATTGACTGCTTTCAATCAAATTATGGACTATAAATGAAAAAAGACAGAGATTAAATTTAACGGAAGGAATTTTTTTTAAATCACTCAAAATCTATCTCGCCTCAGCTAGTCGAGCATTTAAAAAAAGTAAAATTCTAAAGAGATAAAATTTCAAATTCATTCACGAGACATCAGACTCCCATGTAAAATGCCGAAGATAAACGAAGTGGAAAAAAAACAAATTTATTTAGCAATCAATTGAATTTTCGTACGTTTTTCTTCAGGGCAAATAATAATATGTTTTCGAGCAATATGTAAGCAATAATCAATCAATCATCTTTCATCTTGAATGCTTCCTTACAGTATTTATTAGGAGCATATTTTTTATCGAAAAAAATTTAGAGGCACTTCTTCAAAACATTATTTTGATCTACGTTATCAGATAGGCTATTTTATAGGAACGTGACAAATTGTTTAAAACAACGCCCTTCTCTATTTTATGAAAACTAACTCACAATATCTCGATATTTTCTGGGGAAAAAGCATCAGTATTTTCACGTATTACAATCAAGTTTTTGGCTTTACAAACGTTTTAAATAAATAAAGTTTTTCACATTGCCTTAGTTCTTACGGTAAACGTGATAGTTTAATGCACTTTAACTTATGATGGATAATGGATAAAGATTCTAATATGCTGTTCTAGAAATTCTAGACAGAAAAATTGTGCTAATTTCATGACACTGGTCGAATCGACCATCTCAAATATTTTTTTGTGCTTTTTAGTTAAGTAAGTCCATAATCGTATTTTTAATATGTTGAACAGAAAGTCCCAAGAAGTGTTATGTATCATTACACTTCTATACTATAAACAATGTTGTTGAATTTCCGCAATATAGTCTGGAAGCGGACTATATTGCAGAAAATAATTGATTTTGTATATAGAAATTTACAAAAAAAAAAATTCAACCGTAATTTATTAAAATTTATGTCAATAATGTTACTATATTTATGTTTAGAAAATTATCCCGATGTTATTAATTAATATTTAATTTAATTTAAATGTTCTCACATATACAAATAAAAAAAATTAGTAGTTAGAATTGTTATATATTAAGCAAATAAGTGGTATAAAAATTAAATAATTATTAGTTCCGGTGAAAAATATTATGGCTTAAAAAATAGGTACGTATCCATATATATCAACAAACGCCGATCCCGAATATATAAGTTTTATTATTAATTACATGTAGAAGTTATACATCGTTATTTAAAAATAGATAAAACACCACTTCATTAAAACGCCCTATTTGGTTGGCATCAATTGACAGACATCACATGGTGGTTCGCATTAAAAAAATATATTAGTACCGCACAAGGGGTCCCAACTACTCCCAACCGTCTGGGCCAGTGAGACTATGGCATCCTCAATTGGGGTATGTTGTGAGCTTGAAGGTAGTGGGGAGGGGAAGAAGATGAGAAAGAGGATGGTGAGGAAGTACATGGCTATTCAGATCTGGTCACCAAACACGGTGAAAGTCATTTCAAGCAAATTTTCTATTCTGAATGGTGGTCTTTCACCATTGCAAATATTGAAAGTATCTACCACTCTGGAACGTGCCGCAAATATACTATATACTATATTAAACGAATAAATTGCGAAAAAACACAAATTAATCAAATAAAATTTACTTGCGCACGCCGGGATATGAACCCGCGACCTTCGGATTCGTAGTCGTAGCGACACTCAACCACTCGACCACGGATGCCGTCAAATTTAAATTCCTTCTTTGCAAGTTCATTCCGTGTGACGCTTGTGACGACATTATTAATTACTTATTAATACTTTGTTTTTGATGTTAATAATAAAAAAAAAATTGTGTTATCTCTCTTGTCATGGTCAGTATGGACACCCTATGTTTGTGTCTATAGTCAGCACATGTAGTTAATAGTATTTGGTTTACCGATAAATAAATACGACTTCTAAAATAAAGTAATTTAATTTGCCTATTTAATAGACGACACGAAATCATCATTTTCGTAAAACCTCGAGATTGTCTCCTCGCATTAGACATTTTTTAAGAATCTTCTTGAAATAAAGCGACTGCGTTTTGAAAACGGAATCCTCTGCCCGAAATTCAACCTAGCTCAGTGTAAATTTTCTCTGACTCCGGGTAGTTTCGGGAAGCCGTGGTCATGCAATATGTTAGTAGTTGGCTTTACTCGCGTCGCATGTACTGTTAGCGAATTTGATGCGACGACGATGCGGTGCGACGTGGTGCGAAAAGGTCAAATGGTTTGAATATCATTAAAACACCTACGTGATAAATAAAAAGCGACGAATGGCATGTTGCAGCGCGCGACTTCAGCGAGGCAATCATAACATAATCATAAACGAGGCAGGTACATTTAGATAACAAAAAACTGCAATTATCAAGGTTCCTGAGTTCTTCATTTAAGAAGTTTGCAGTTTCATCACAAATTTTCTGCTTGATAATCAAGAATTCTTTAAGATTTTTCACAGTAAACGTTAAATAAAATCACGCGATGTATTTAAATAATTGGATAGATAAGAGGTAGTTCAATAATAAGTTAACACAGCAAATTGGTGTAGGCGAGTAAGTACTTTATAACGTACTCGTAATACTGTTAAACGTATTTAATATTTACACCTTAGGAAAACCACCCTCTGTAATATGACGGGGTTTTCCGCTCGTTTAAAGGTTCTCAGTATATATATATATAATATAATGTATGTATTTATATATATATATATATACGTGGGGCGTTCAATAAGTTCGTACAACTGAATATGAAGACAATAGTATTTAGTGAAATTATTTTTATTTTTTTTATCATTGAAGAAGATAATATTAACACATCCCAAATGAACCACGAAACCGAAAAAACAACAGAAATTAAAAAGATTTCAGTCGCATCTGGGACTCGAACCCAGGACCTCTACCTATCTGGGGTAACCGCTTAACCAACTTAGCTAATGAGACCAGTCCAATTTACGCCATTTACACCGATATCATACTTCAAGTTCAAGATTTGTTAATATTATCCTCCATTTTTATAAATCCCATATTATTGGCTGCTATCCTTATGATGATTGCAAAGTTTCATCCCGAACTCAATTGCAATCGGAATAGAGTCTCGGATATGCCAACCCGATTTTTATTTATATGAGACATCTATTGACTTATTTTTACAAGTCTGGAAAGAAATATTCAATTTATTGAAGTTTAGGTAAACCTCATTGTTTTAACCTGAAGATAATATTAACACATCCCAAATGAACCACGACACCGAAAAAACAACAGATGTCGTGGTTCATTTGGGATGTGTTAATATTATCTTCTTCAATTATTAAATATTACAATGAGTTTTACAAACTTCAATAAGTTGTTAAAAATAAATTGAACATTTTTATGTAAATAATCTTTTTAAATTTCTACATATTTTATTCAACGATTATTTCATTGAGTCGGTTGTAAGTACGATTTCCCAAACTCTTGAAAATAGACGACTCTTTCGCGTGTAGATTACTAATTTAACTGAAATCTCATCCCAGCAAGCAATATTTTCAATTGCGGTAACAGATACATTTTGGAAGAGGTTAGGTCTGTTGAATTAGGGGGATAAGATGGGAAACCAATGTGATGTCAACAAAATGAATTTTGGTAGTTGTTTGTATCAAAGAATGATCCGGTGCATTGTCGTGACATTTGTCGTTTAGACTGTTTTTCATCAATGGAAAGGCTTTATTTATCTAAATAGTCTAAATAATAACGTTGAATGATTTTTTTCCCCTTTCTAAAAAAAAACAGCAAAAATTCCTCGAGCATACCAAAAATTTGAACACATGTCTTTGCCGGCCGATGACCCAACTTAAATTTTTTGAACCCCCTATATGAAGGATATAGGGGGTTCCACTATTTAGTTGCCATGCTCCTAAAAATTTTCTTGCTAATTATGTATTCAAGTCATTAGAGGTCACAAATCGATTATTTTTTTTATTTAAGTCCACCATGGCTAACGATGTGCGTTTTTTTTCCCAAAGTTATTTATTTATTATTATTTTTTCCGTTATTTTTTTCTCGGTATCCATCGTGATAAAGCTTTTAATATTCCTAAATTATCAGTTTATAATTAATGTGTGCCCCGTGTGACATTATTTAACCTTTAGGGCGCCAAAATAACCCATCGGATACGCAAACATTTGTTTCCGTTGAATGCCGGGGTTTCTGAACGGCATCTAAAAAAAAAATTCTCAGAATATAAGTAGTTCTCCTGAGGAACCTACTTATGATAGATATATACACATTTTCTGGTAATATGGTACATTTTGCAAAAAACATCATTTTGCAATAAAAAAGTAAGTTATTACCAAAAAAAGACTGAGTGCACATTTATCCTCAGCACACTACCTAGGAGCTCGAAGTTCCAAATTTTTAGCCTCGGTTATTTTATGAAAATTTTTTCGTCAGTCACTCAATACCATATCACGCATTTAAGGAATATTTTCTGAAAAAACTGACCCCAAAAGCGTGCCACCGTGGATGTCATCTTAGATGGATGTTCTTCCTCTTATACATTCAGTAGTCTATTATTATCGCTATGCTTATGATACATGGGAAGTAATCGTACAAAATTAGCATATTTTCAAAAAAATGAATATCGCTTTTGTCAGACAAATGTAACAAAAAATTATTAACATTTTTTGATTTTCTACGTTTCATAAAATAGCTAAATACAATCCATTCAAACTCCTGTCAAAACTAATAAAAATTTTGGGGAGACGCTAAAAAAGGTTGACATGACGAAATAAAAATACTTTGAACTCCATAGAACATCGAGCTTATGTCAGTTCTACGAACTAATTGAACTCCCTACGAATATATGTATATTATGGTTGTTATCCTCGTTTTATTAGACTTAATTAAAGTTACCAGCTTAGTTGTACTATACCTGTTTTACATTTGCGCGTCACGTGGGCCCACTCCCAGCTTCTCTCATTGGCCAGTCGGCTTGGACCACCTTCGTTACTTAGGCGGCGCACAGTGAGCGAGATCGCAATATTAGGAACACAATATTCTTTGACGATTGGGAGTTTTAAATTAAAAAAAATCTTCTCGATTACCAAATTACTACCCTTATTTTCAAAAGCATGATTTGTTATAATAAGAAAGGAATGAAACAAATTAGTAAGACATTTATTTACTTCAATTTATATGGAAAAGTAGTCATTTAAGGAAACGATTAAGTTTTAAAGACTTAAAAAAATGTATTCTGGTGTCACCAAGGCTTAAAAATTTAACAAATACAATTTTTATATCAAATTTAAGGCGGCAATGATGACATTTATGTGTAACGTCTAAAAAAAACATATTTTATGTATTTAGTGAGGGATGACAAGTGGTATGTGGGAGGTTAAAAGCAAAGATCAATGGATTTAATTGAATTTAGTTTGTCTTTTAAAAATAGAAAATGGATAGCGCATTAATTTTCGCTAATAATATAAATGATTTGAAGAGTATAGAAACGACTTCTTGTAATTTTATGTAATTATAAATAATAGTTTTTAAGTTACATTTTTAACTTCATTTAATTTTAAAAATATACATAGAAATGGTGTAGGTAGCGAAAAGAAGGAAGGAAATTAATTGACTTGATTTTACGAATTTACTTCCTAAGAAATTTTTGTTTCAGTAGAAATTAAGTAAATACTTGTTTGCTTATAGTTTTATAAGCAGATAATAATAATAATAATAATAATTACATTACTTCTGTAGCGCCGTTTTCGTGGGAAAAACACCTCAAGGGCGCAAATCCCATTAACAATAAAATCTACACGGAATCTTCCAGTGAGAAAAGACAGCTTGCATGCTCAGACGTTCCTGATCTCTCGATCAGTATGAAAGCTATAATATCTGAGTTACCTATGACAAAATAATCATTTTGTTACTATTTGTTGACTGACTGAAACGTAATATTTGTTCCTAGTTTGCGAACTGGTCCACTGTGCGGAGGTTGGGTTTCCTCGCGTTGGGTTGTGTAACCTTGCTGTGGCCGGGTTTGGCGGGTTCGGAGAGTTAGGCGGGCTCTGGTTATGTCTCCCAAGTAAGCTCGGCATTTCAAAACGGATTCGCATAATAGTTAACAGGAGCCCGTCTAATTCTCGCCCTGAGACAATGCTTAGTTTCAAATAACTGTATGCAAAACAAAGATTTAATGGTCATTGCTTCGCCTGGAAACTGCCATGAAACTTGAGAGATAATTTAATCTTGTAAATATATTTACATGACGTCCATTAAAGTAGTACGCATTAGAGAGTTGTTACTTAAGCAGTGTTGAAATTGAAAATCTAAAATATAAACATAAAACATGTAAAAAAATGTAGTCCAGTAACCCTTACAGAAATGCGTTATTCAATCGATGTCCATGTTTTCATAACATGTTTTCTCCTACGTGCATTGTAAAGAGGGATTTCAACCTCTCAGGTGATTTTAATAAGAATCATATATGAACTTTTGTAATTCATCTTTTTTTCAGTTTTTCAAATACTTACCACGAAAAATAGTCCTTACTTAGGGCATTAAACCACTTCACAGAATAATGGAATAGATAATCAGAATCTTGTAATTTAGTGGGATCGACCAAATTTTGTCCAAATTTAAAAACAATTTTTTTTAATATCTCAGCTACATATTCAACAATAACTGTCAGTGTATAATTCGGTATATGCACAGAGGCGAGCATTATCTGATTCAATATTTCAACATAATTTCTAAAATACTAGTGACTTTAAAATATTAATATCTACTGTACTAATCTTCTGTCACTGATTAATTTAACATTGCTTTAAGACTTGCCTGCCATACAACACTGTTCTGAACGTAAAATAAAACAAATTAACAGTGCTACTCATACTTAAAACAATATAGGCCTAAACTGTAAGACACTCACATATTAATTATATATACGGCACAAAGTGTGGCATTAATATAAGGTAAGAAAAGTGTTAATACAATAATAACAAAGATACCGAAAATTCAAGTTTAACTAATATGAAAAAAAATAATTGAAAAGTGTAAAAATGAATACAGTACCTAAAAATGAGTAAAGTATAAAAACTTATAGAGCATAACAAGTATATGTTTTGAATATTCGCCTCTGTAGCTAATTACTTGGAATGGTACTTACAATATGTTATTCCTGTATATGTTCATTATTTTATCTATGTACCTACTGTGCAGAGGTTTGCACCTGTGTGACTATTATATCTAGCTAAATATGTAAAAACCCATACAGGTCGTATATAACACAATAAATAAATAAAAAATAATAAATTATGAAGTACAGAAACTTGTACAAATATTAAGTAGAAAAAGTAAAAATACAAAGTATGACAACTTGTAGTAATATAAAGTATTAACACTCTTTAAAATATAAAGTATAATAACATGTAAAAATATAAACTATAAAAACATGTAAAAAGATGAAGTATGACAACTTGTAAAAATATGAAGTATAAAAACTTATAAAAATATAAAGTAGAAAAAGTAAAAATACGAAGTATGACAACTTGTAGAAATATAAAGTATAATAACATGTAAAAATATAAACTATAAAAACATGTAAAAATATGAAGTATGACAGCTCGTAAAAATATGAAGTATAAAAACTTATAAAAATGTAAAGTATAAAAAGTCCACAAAATATAAAGTAGAAAAAGTTAAAATTCGAAGTATGACAACTTGTAGAAATATAAAGCATAATAACATGTAAAAATATAAACTACAAAAACCTGTAAAAATATTAAGTATGACAAGTTGTAAAAATATGAAGTATACAAACTTATATAAATATAAAGTGTAATATAATGTTATAAAACATAACGATTAAAATTAAAAAAAAAAAACTTGTAAAAATACAAAGTATAAATCCAGATGAATAATATAAAGTCGTGGTAATTAAACCTACATACATAGAATACAGTTATTGATGTAGGCTAATTAATCTATTGATATTGCAGACAAACTTTGTACTGTGCATATTTTATATGATAATAGACCACAATCAATCAATCAAAATTATAAGATTTAAAAAAAAAATTATCCGCTGCAACTATTTTCAATGACGATGCATCCAGTTGCACAGATTATTATTTTGAACGGTTGTCTCGATAAAAAAATGAACGTTTAAAAAGAAGAAAAAATATAACATTAATTTATTTTACTTTGATTCAACATGGAATAGAGTAAAATTGGTACTTTGGTATTCGGATGAAACTGGTAGACGTATAATGTCATAAAATTAAATTTCCACAATAACACAAATGAATATATCACTTCACCTAGCGTACACAAGGTATTTATTTCACCTTGGTGATTATTATATTTTACAAGAATACCTCACAACTGAACATTGAAAGTATAGTTTGAAATAGCAATATTATTATGAAAAGAAGTACAAAAATTATTCATACGAACAGGTCCCCGCATCATACAGAGAAAAGAAATTTTGATTACATTCCTGAGTTCAGATATTTTTACCGTCGTTTTATTCGCAGGGGGGAGAGGGGATAACAAGATGGAATTTCAACTAAGCAATATTGTATTTCATTTTCTTGATAAATTAAATTTGATTCAAAATCGCATAATTACATTGGCGAGATCACAAAGGAATTTTATTTAGTTAAAATTGTTAGTGGTTCGTTGGCAACAAATACAAAAATTTGAGTGTTTTATTTATTCATGTCTTTTTTACATTGCATATCAGAGGCATAGAGGTCTCCATTCGGGATGCAGAGTGATGATTTGTTTCTTGTTTTTAGCCAGATACATTGATATTTTAAAAGCTCCGTGGCTCATGATGGAAATGTCCCGAGGGTAATAATTTCCCTCAAGGCCTATACCATCTTGTGGGGAGTCTTTTAGAGAATAGGAAGTAGTTATTCTGGGGCTCCCGACCAGAGGTGGCTGCCAAATTCTACAGTAGGACGCTCTTGCGATTTGTACAGGTCAGCATTTTTGCAATTACAGTTACAGCAATGCTGTCGAAACATGTAGAAATATTTATATATTTTAATAAAAGTGGTGTATATAAAGTACATTTTGTAATTAATTTAAAATATTTTAAATTAATTTTCAATATAGATAGTTGAATGACTTCACATAACGATCTAACATCCGGTTAGCGAGAGACGATTATTTTTTTCGGGAAAATACGCTTCCGGCTCCCCTTTAAGGTATTCTAAAAACAGACTAGAAAATATATTCCAGTCTCGCAATATCGAGAATAAAGTGTGGCATTTAGGATGAAAAATAGAATAATAAGAAGGAAAACATATGTACGTGCATCCATTTTCATCCCTTTTGCTTCAATCTTCCTTTCTGCCGCTTTTATCCCAGGTAAGTAAAGTGCTGGCGAGAATAAACGTGAATAATAGACGGTTTCGGGCGCACGAAAAAATTCAAGGGAGATTTTTTCGGTCGGTGTTTACGTCTGAGATGCTACCGACATTTTCAATTAAATATTAATCTTTCCACTCATCCAAATGGAAAACATACATTATGGAGTTTTTCAAGCTGAAAATTGAGGTGCTCTGAATGATAATGAAAATCTCCATTGGGATAGGGTGTAAATGGGCAATATTCGATCGGCCCCCCGGTTTTGAGCCCCAGGGTTATGAGCCTTGACTCCGAATCGAGAGGTCGTGGGTTCATAACCCAACGTGCGGAATTTATTTTTATGTTACAAGGTTTTTCATACAATAGATTTACGGCACGTTCCAGACCGGTAGATGCTTTTAGTATCGCCCTGGTGAAGACTAGCATTCAGAATCAAAACGTTTCTTGAAATGGTTTTAGCCGTTTAGCCTACCCCTCGTACCTTTTTTCTTTACAAGAAATTCCTTTTCTTAAAAAAAACTCCACACATCATCCCCAAAGATGAAATAGGCCCCAAGGAAAATTATTTTCCTTACGGCCTCCTGTGTGGAGTTAATTATCGAGTTATTTGCCGGATCTGAATATACAGGTACTTCCCACCCTTTTTTCTACTTCAAGGTTCTCTCTTCATTCCACCCGCCATTCCATTAAAAACAAAAATAAAATAAATGCGATAAACAATGAAATAAAAATGAATAATAAAATAGTCTTAGAATATAATGTGGAATTATCTCTTTTCGGAAAGTACCATTAATTTATTAACACCCTTTGGTTAAAGTAAAAAAAAATGCACCGTCATTTTCCTATGAATAATCTTGGTGATACCATTTAAATCATTTTAAAGTATCGCAGCGATATCATTTTTTGTCTACTATTAAGTGTCAGACTGATAGGAACCTACCAACCAACACATTTTAAATATATAAAAAAATGAAAGAATTAAAAATGTTGAAGGAACAAAACGAGTTTGTTAACATATTTAACAAAAAAATGGTAAGAATGTTTTCATTTTACTTCCATTTATCAAACACATTCAGAAAATTTTTCACTTACGAAGAAAAAAAATGTTATGAAAAATTTTGTTTTCGTAAAATTTTAAATTAAAAAGTTGAATGGCTAAACCGTCAGTTCTTTTCTATCCAAAATAAATTTAATTTCATCTGTTTACCCAGTATACTAGGCCGAATATCAGTAGGAACGTGATATTCCCAAAGACTTTATAAAACAGAAGACGCTTTGAAAATAAAATTGGCGGTACAATAATTGACGAGTCTTTTGACTTTGACGGGGAAATTTTTAATTATAAAGCCAATTAATATTCTTAAACGACGCGGTTTAGTTTCAATTGTTCAAATTAGCAATTAAAATTTGTATTCAAAATGTAGAACGTCATTCAATTGAGAACTTACGGGATTTAATGCCAAAAATGTTGACACGCTTTCAAAGCTCAAAGGTTTCCTAAAATTTAATGTTAAACAGACTTAGTAAATTCTACTAAACAGTCAACATATACTCAAATATCCGTGTGTATTTTTAATGGTCGCTTTGGCAAATCATCATTGAACAAAAGCTACATTAATTTTTAACAACATATTTATAATGTTAAAATGCTTTTAAGCTCTCATTGGAAAATCCTACACGTAGCAGGGGATTACTTAGAATACATATTTTTTCAAATGTCACAAATATTGCGAATAATCCTCTTGGTAATATCGACAAGTGCAACCTAGTTTATTTTTATCTTTGCGATTACCCCGTTGCATAAGCGAAACCGGTTATAAGGTTTTTTTATCGAATATAATCTATATTTCAATGAGGTAGCCAGAAAGCATGACGATTAACATGAAACCGCCACTACAGGAGGCATACTCTGTTAGCTGAGCAACCTGTAACAAGACACCTCGCAAAATTTTCAATGATAACTCTCGTGGACTTTAAAGAACGGATTATAATTTTAAAAATTCTTCGCTTTATTTTGGACAAGTATTTTATTTTTCTGGTTTTATATTGTTCATTGAAACATGATTCAAATTTAATCAAGATTTAGTGGTATTATATTAAGAAATGCTATGAATTTTTAAAAAATTAATTCGTATTACCACGAGTAGATGTATCTTTCTTCTAGAAACAAACGAGTTCAGAAATTCAGCGTTATTTTTTCTCCCTTAAAAAGTTTTCTTTTGGCAGTATTATGGGAGCGTAAAGTATGTACGATGATTTACCAGACAGAGAAACGAGATTGCCAGGAAAACACCATAGGAAATCACCCAGTATTTACCTTAGACGCTAAGAAACGCGAAATATAATTATTTTTCTTGACTTTCAAGCAATTTCGTCATCATTTCGTTTCCGATTTTCTGCAGAATCACCGGCAGTTGTCTGCAGTTGGCATAGCAACTAATCTTTCCAGCGGAAATCAAGTGACTACCCGAATTCAATATGTCGTAAACATATCGGTTCTTCCGGTTTGGAGCGGAAGGCGGTCAGGTTGCGACAACCGAGGTTTTTTGTTTTGTTTTCCACCATATAATTTATTGGTTAAAGGGGATTATATTTTTTTGTTTTTTTTTTCAAACGGCTCTTATTACCTGAATGCTGTTTATAATCTTTTTTCTGTTATTTATTACGCAGGTACCAACATTTAAATAAAATAAAATACTTCTCTTTAAGTTCACTTGTGTAAACCATGAACCAGAGAATCTGTTCGTTTGTCCCTCTAAAACAGTTCAAACAGCGAGATCTACCGTCTGAAATTTATAGGTTAAAACAACTATTTCTATATGGAGTAACGTGCTGGACCAGTTCTTGGAATTTTTTTTTTTTTTGACATTCGGTACCAGAATTTGACATAATCTCCTGACAGTTTCCTAGCAACAATAAATAACCTACAATGAATGTTACGTTCGATGTAGGGGTGGACCTAAAACCTCCTCCTTTTTTGTCTCGTTCGAAGGAATAAATAGCATACCAGAGCCTCGTCTTCACTTGATTCACTTGACATTTTTCGATTTTGACTTTGAATCTGATAACATTCAGCGGTAAATGTGATAACAAAAATCTGCAATCCGACAATTTACTGGCGGCTACAAATCACTGCAAACCCGTCAGAGAGTCGATGGAGGAAATATCGCGAAACATTTCCCGCATTTTTGCTGCACCCGACTTATGTCGATTTCCTACCGGACCGTCAGAGAGCGGCCTAAGGTAAAGGTTATGTTTTACTAAATGAAAACATATGGATTTATTGAAGTGAAAATTAAATTGATCACTGATTGTTTAGTTCGCCACATTATATCATTTAGTTATCTTTTCATCTAAGCACAAATTTACGTTCCACATATATTTCCAATCGTTTGATAGGTCCGTAATTTTGCCAGTTGTTAGGCCTAAGTTGTCAGTTGCTACAATATAATTTATGTAATTGTGGAATTTGATTTATGTTTATTATACAAATAAATAAATTTCCGCGTAAAGCGCTCTTCAGGTTATTCTGGTGACTTTCCATAAAAAAAACTGCGGTATTGTAACGAAAAACGTCTTCTAAATAATTACATGATATTTAATACCCTATAAAAATTGTTTTCTCCCACGTAGAAGAAAAATAATACTTTTGCCACGAGTAAAGTAAAGAACGTATTTCTTGCACGTGTTCCAATGATAAATTGATGATGGGAAAGGACAAAAATTGTAATAAATTAAAACAGTTCCGCAGGTACAAACTTACGCAATAAAATAAAATAAAGAATTATGGAAAAGGTACATAAAGTAGAATATCATATTACAGATTGAAAAAGTGCTTCGATATCTCATCTCCGACTTCTTCATAAAATTCGTAAATCGTTTTATACTTTACTTGTTAAAGGAGCGTGCTTTATGCGTTGCTAGTGTTGCTACCTACTACGGTGATATACCCGTATTTTATTCAGTGGCGGGTCTAGGCCTGGATGCTTAAGTCAGTGAGGATGAAAATTGATTTTTTTTAATATTATGTCTAGTTAGTCGCTCCAGGGTAATTTGGTAAGAGCAGTTGTGTGTGAAAGAGGCTATGCGAGGTACTGACCCTGCAATATACAATATAGATCGCTGAACTAAAGCAGGATAGGGACGCCTGAAAGCATTTTGTCGAAGCTCTGGTCTCTGACCGGATAATAAAATGGAAACGAAACGTATAGGGTTCCCGAAGCCAGAGGATCCATGGCTTGCTCTGGAGAATATTGTATGGCGGAAGGTGTATGGCGAGAAAGAAAGAGATGAAGACTTGTCTATTATAACAGAAACGCACACTTCAACTCACATCTCTTTTGTCTATCTTCCATACGAGGCTGGGCACATTTTAATTCAATAGTTGTTGGTATCGAATAACAAACGACACTGAATCCTTCTACACTAGTGCACTGTCGGGAGATACGACCATCACGTCCAGTCATTTGTACACAGTTGACATTTTCCGATTGAAATCGGTTCGATTTTACGACTTTTCTAACAGTCCGATTGTGGTATGGCTGTGTTTCTTCCCTCCTATACATGAGTTTAAGACCATGGCAAACTCCCTCCTTTCCTAAAGAAGACCCCCCGCAAGGCATCTGCAAATATGATATAGGCCTCGAGGGAATCTTTAGGCCCTACTTTGAATAATCCCCAATCGGGGTATGTCGTGACACTGGAGACGGAAAGAAAATGGAGGAAGGTTGGGAAGAACCTGGATATTCATATCTGACCACTTAAAACGGCTAATTTTACGTAACTTTTCGATTTGGAATGGTGGTCCTTCACTTTGAACTCTCAACTTGATTTCAGTAAGGAAATTTTTAAAAAAAGGAGACAAAAACACACCTTTCGTCTAAAGGTACAACTATAATACATTGCAGAAAAGGCTTTCTTTTTACCGGTTATCGCTTTAAATCGTTTGTCGATTAATAAAGCTGACTCTCCGATAAAATGGAAGCTTCCAAATTCAAATTCTCAAATTCTTGGATTCAAAAATAGAATAGCCCTAGGGTACAATTAGAAAATACAATTTAACGCGTAAAATCGCTTCTATTGAAATGGGTATAGAACAAAATGATAATTATCCACGATCAGTTCCGACGGATATCGTTTTTCTTGTTTTTTCTCCTAATGAAAATGGATCGTTTTTTATTGTATTGACGTCCCATTGTTAAAGATAAAGCATTGAATTGAAAATGAAATCCAATGGTTTCATTATGTTTTTTTTTAACAGCCTTATTTCGGGATGAATTTGGAGAATTTTGGGAGGTTGAAGGAAGTGGTGTATGTGGAGAGGAAAGTTTGGGAGGCTTTGCCATTTAACATAGATAAAGGAATTTCAAACAACGCGGTGCATGTAATGTTTGCCAAACGAAATATTGCAAAGCTTATGTAGTATTTTTAATTGATTTAATAATCTTTTTGTAAAATCTTGAACATAAATTTATTTATTTATGCGCATATAAAGGCTTTTACTTAACCTTACCATTGCCAACGGGGGTAGTACAAATCTCAGAAATTATGTTACTATCTTTCTTGCATAATTTTAAATAGAGACCATATAGATTGGTATTTTTTGTATTCCTACAAATCTTTACGTATATAATATACCATAAAAAAACTAATTTACTAGATTAAAACAGATGTTTGTATTGTAAACAACATGTATGTATTATTGCTTGCCACAAATAACATTTGCTTGCGCGTTGTAACCATACCCACAGCTGCACATTTCCGCCACTCTAATAGCACAGTGACTGACTCCAGTGGGTGATGCGCGCCATCTCACTTGCTCGCGCTATTACTGCAGCTGCCTGAGGAGGTTGGGTAATCGGCTGCCTGACCGCCAGCAGGTACCAAATATTCGTACACTACTGCCCGTTCTCCGGAGGCCCCGTTTGTTGAAGATTAATATATAATAAATGAAATAATAAGCACATAGTTTAGTTTATGTACATAGGAAAATATCCGTTTTATATAAGAAAGAATAATAGTATAGCTATAAGTAAATTAAAAAAAGGTACAAAATAGGTATACGAATATAAGTATTAAAAAATGAAATTACAAGTATAATGAAAATACGACGAGAAAGATTTTTTTTTAAATGCAATGAGAATAGTATGGTAAAAGTTAAATAATAGACTAGGTTTAAAGAATGAATTTAAATATAAACTTCCTTTTAAAAATATTAACTTTGTTTTAATAATATCCATAGAACAATATTAATTACCAAGACCATGAGGTCTCTTTATGGACGAGTTAGAGAGAAAGTTGGTAGGAAATAGTTCTTCATGAAATGGAACTATACGTATCAAGTTCTATGAATATTATTATCGAGTTGTTTGGCGGTCCGACCTATCTGCTTACCTCTGAGGCGAAACGACGTGATGGTTAGTTAGTTAGTTCTAACAGGTCCGGAGTAACAAATTGGGCATTTATTATTTGCAAGCAAAGTCGCAAAAATTCCGGTGCTGTATATATTTTTGTAATTTAAGAAAATTTAAAAGATAATCGTAGTTCTGTTATGTGTATCGTGTATAGCAATTGATCAATCAATCTCAGAAATTAATATTGTACCCACCGTCTCAATTTTATCTACACGGATTTTATAATGCGGACTCCAAAGGGTAAATTCTAAGAAACTTTTAACCCAAGTGGAAAAGAGAATTGTCAAATAAATACAGATTTATTGAAAATGTTTTCATTAATTTGACGGCCTCTATGGTCGAGGGGTAAGGCTCTCGACTACGAATTTGAAGGACGCGGGTTCAAATCTCGGCACGCGTAAGTAAATTTTATTTAATTAATTAGTGCTGTTTCTCAGTTAATTCATTTAAAAATAATATGTAGTTTATTTGCGCACGTTCCAGTGTGGAAAATACTTTCAGTATCGCCCTGGTGAAAGGCCACCATTCAGAATTGAAACGTTCCTTAAAATGGCTTTTAGCGGTGTTTGGTGACCAGATCTGAATAGCCAGATATTTCCCCACCGTCCTCTTCCCATTCTACTTTTCCTCCCCAATACCTTCAGCCTCACAAAATCATAGTCATAGATGACATAGTCTCACTGACTCCAGACGTTTGGGAGCAGTTGGGATTCTTGTGGGGTCTTCACATAAAAAAAAGTTATTATCATAATTATCTTCCACATTTTAACTAGGTACATTTAAGATGCACAATGCTAGCTTTGCTAGCTTTCGCCAGCATTTTTTGTATATCAAGGCTTAGCGACATGCTGCAAAACCCCTTTGTAACAGTACCATCAATTAAAGTATCTCATAAAATTTATAGATCTATCGCTGTTCTGGAGAAATAAAACGACCTATCAAAATATTCCATTGACTCTTATCGTTCCGATTGTAGCGATTCGTTCACCTGTTCTTTATAAAAACATCTTTATTCAGTATTCCGTAAGGTTTATGAGAGGTGTTTTGAATTTTGCAACCACCAGACTAGGCGCATGTTTCATAGTTACCAGTCGCTTTCAGTAACCGTTGAAGTAAATTAAATTAAATCAGTATTTTACAAAACACAAAACAATAGTATCGATAAGTATTCACTATCGATGTCGAATTACAGCGCCTTTGCGATGATACTAGCAAATGGCTTATTATTGTTCCCCTTAACGATTATTTGTTTAACGAAGCTGTACAGAAAAAAAATACTCAATTCTTTTGTCTCTATCACTCGATTGTCTATTCTGTTTGTAGAAGTTAAACTATCTAGTCATCACACCGTTTTCCGGCAGGAGAGGCAAATATGGTACTCCTTGCTTCATTCACATTAATATATCGTCTCATTTTATGTTTTATACTCGTATTATAAATTAAAAAAAAATAATAATAATAAATGATACGGAGTAATCACTCATGCGTATTGTGACGATTAATTTTTATAATATACCTACATATAAGTACGTACTTTGGTATAAATATTTTCTATTAATTAAAAATATACATATATGTATATATTATTTTAGTAAGTTTATAGTACACGTTTTTAGTTTCGTCTCTATAAAAAATATAATTAACAAATCTTATTTTTTCGGTAATTTATTAGTAGTAATTATGACCAAAAGTTTTTTTTTTACGTATTGAAATCAGTAACATGTTATTCTTACTCTTGATGAGACGCGTGACTTTAGAGTGTGTCAGAGTGCAATAGATAAAAAAAAACAACGTTGTTGTAGCCGAATTTACATTATTTTTTAGATGATGATTTTTTCGCTAACCGTTGCAGCGCACGGCCAAACTGAAAATCCTGAAACTCGTCATTCAAAAATTGAGTTTAAAACTAAAATAAGATCTTTCTCGGCTACAACAACAATAACATCGTTTTATTTTTTTATTTTAGTACCTACTCTAGTACATCCTAAGTCATTAAAGTCACGAGCCGCCACTAGTCTTGACATGACCCGACTCAAATATTTGATTCATTTGATCGTGTCATGTCTTCCTCGGGCGTCCTCGACTTCTTCTAACATTAACTCCGCGTCATATATTCTCATTACACTTCTTTCTTCGTTCATCCGCTCTACATACCCAAACCAGTTTAACATACACACTTCTCAGAGATCTCATTTTTACAGCGTTCAGTCTACTTCCATACTTCATCTTTAAGTTAAACTATACCAAAGAAAATCCGAGCTTGTTACAATGAAACTGTTTAATTGAAACAGTTTACCAGTAACTAACTTACGACACAAAAACACAGTTAATGCACCTGCTTCGTTTAAAGTTCTAAAATTTTTTTTTTTTAAATTTCAGTTCATAACTTAGATTTACCGCAGATGTTGCATTGTAAAGTTAACATACAGCTGTGGGAGAAGCTTAAATTTCTCATATTCATATTTAGATAGTGTCTTAGATATTGTATTTAACCCTTTAGGTGCCACCGAACGATATCTCGTTCCGATATATTATTGTACTTATATATATAGCTCGAGCCATAAAATTCGTCACGCGTTACCCACGGTTCTAAAATTACGTAACATTATTGAAAACATGTGTCTAAAAATAAAAGTAATAAATATATACTCGTTTATTCATGGATTATCGACACTTCTCCAGCATTTTTAAAGAATACATGTTGCACCTAAAGGGTTAAGACAATTAAATTGTATTTTATTATTCATATTTTCTAACCCATAATATAGTATTGTAGAACAATACTACATTATTTGAACCTGTGATTAGAGATAATTTTTTAGTTAATACACGCCATTTTTGTTTTAAACTTTTAACTTGACGTTTCTCGATAAAAAAATCAAGGTATTTAAATATGTATATTATTTTTCTCAAGAATTACATTTTAAGTACAAAAATTCAAATAATAATCAAAATGTGAGACAAACGGAACCTTATTGTGAATTACTCCATTAAGCCGATGCAATGGGAAGTAATGCAAAATCGTGTGTTTGAGAATTTGATGGCCGAGAAATATCATAGATCATTTAATTAAATAATGCAAATAGAACACACCTTGGCCTTTCGTATAACTATCCATTTTTTTGGTGTGTCTTTTTATAAGCCTAAAAAACAATTTTTCCGATATTGTCGTATTGTTCATTGTGACAAATTAAGTTTTTTAGAATATGACCGTAAAACATTTTAATATTTACGCCTGAACTTTACAAATTAAAATAAAAGACGCGTTTTGGTGACGTTTTTTTGCCTTAATCAAAGCGTTGAGCGGGAATTTCGACCTTGTCACTACCTGCATAAGGAGCGCGTGATTTCGTTGGAATTTTAACAAGTGTATGGCATTTTCATCTTTTCTAAACCAGAGAAAAAAACTATTAATTGTTTTTGTGTTTAATTCGTAGAACTCCATTTATTTATTTTTTTGTGACAGCTGTTTCGGCATTCAAGGCCATTTTGAAATTGCGGTTAATCCACATTGCGACGAATTACTTATATGATTTTATTTACTCTCACCCAATTCTAATTTCAACGGTTTTTAAAGTTATCAATTACCGGTATAACCGATTTAGTTAGAAGAGAAGAAAGGTGAAAAACGAGCTCAATATTAGGTACCCATACTAGTACCTTTAAAACCAGAAAATGAAGTTGAAAATTTAGTGCAATTTAAAAAATTCAAACAAAATCTGCTCACATTTGAACTAAATAGAAAATTTTTGTCAGTGTTATTAATATCACTTACTCAATCCTCCCATCGCAGGATTTACAATAATATTATATATCCGGGAAAATAAAACCCTTGATACGGGTTGTAACTCGAAACCTTACGAAACAATCCCCCAACTACACTCTTGGCATAGTAAACACCCCAGTCTCAACCCTTCTCTAAAAATAGCCCTGCCATCGCAAGTTAAGGCAGTTATAACATGTCATAAAATAAATGTTTTACGATATCATTGTAATATCTTCCCGATCGAAAAAATATTATGACATAGGTTCCATGAGAAAACCGTCCAATATACAACATTGTGAGCATAATGATTAGTTTTTTGTGTTCCCCTTAAACGACCTTGCTGCGCCATTATTCCTAGATAATATAATTTCCCATTATGTGACGCAATACCCTAACAATACAGTCACGACGTCGCGACGCAGACGCTTTGTCTAACGACGCCGACCGCCGTCAACTCCTATTTGGCTCTCGTCATGTCACTTGTATTCCCAGAGCTAAGTACCCGCCCACCTACCTACATTCCTTTATCATTGTTCGCAGTACCTACTTGTTACCGTATACCTTTCTCTTACCTCCATAGAAACTGATCATATTGAGAAGGTCCCCACTGAAAGTCTGTACAGTATTGTAACTACTTGAAATATTTTTTTTAGCTATAAATACGCAAACATTTTAAAAAATGTATTAGTTTTGAGTTAGGTTAGGTTATACTTCTATTGCAGTCAGTTGCAGATAAAACTCTATTAATACTACAAAAAAACATTGTTTATCCCATGCAATTCAAAATACACTTTCGCATAATTAATTTGTTAAAATCAAGGAACAAAACATATGTTTAATCATTGAAGAAAATAATATTAACATAACCTAAATGAAACACGAAAACGAAAAAAAAACAACAGAAAATAAAAAGATTTCAGTCGCATCTGGGACTCGAACCCAGGACCTCTGCCTATCAGGGGCAACCGCTTAACCAACTCAGCTAATGAAACCAGTTCAATTAATGTCATCTTCATCGATACTATTATAAAAATACATATTTCCCCGAAGAAGGCTTGATTGTGTTCCAAACCTTTTAATTTCATAACAAAATACAGTTAGATTTAGGAGCTTCCAAAGGTGATTTTTGTAAAAATTCCGTTTATATTCAAACGTCAGGAATACGCATCAAAAGTGATTTATTTTTACCCGTGAGAATGTTTCTTTATATGCACTTTATTGACAGGGTTACATACAAAACATAGAAGGAGTTTAACAAATAACATAAATTCGATTATTCACAGTTTTTCTATAAACTCCATTTGTCAGTTCAATATAACAACCACTTTGAATAAAAACAAGTTTTTTCACGCCTGACTAACTGAACCATTTGATAAATGGAGATTTGCCAAAAAATCAACAAGTCAAAACGTCTTGTATCACATCTCACGTATTGTTACCAAAATAATGGAAAAAGTAGCCGTTTCCAGAATATTTATTATTTTGGAATTACGTTCATAAACCTAATACGTAATTAGTAACTATATAGTTAGTTATTGTTACACCACTAAAACTTAGTCCTGGGAGAGGGATGCCTATAGACGGACAAATTCAGAGGGTAGAATAGTCGCTATCTCCATAGGTATATATTATTTACAGTTTGTCCAAATATGCTGAGTAAGTTGAAAATTGCGGTGTAGAAGTAATATAAAACTGCTTCCAGATTTGCCAATGTTTTATGTAACACGATGTTGCGTATTACCCACGCTTATTTTTTGTTGAGGAAATCGAATAGTTAATGCTAATAAAATGATCGAATGTACAGTTTTTTTATTTTAAATTTTATGTTAATCCCGATCTAATTATATGTGTTCCAAATTTGAATTTATAATTTTAAATAGTTCTAAATGTAAGATAAAATATTTATAATTATTTTTAAAATCTATCTTTACTAATCGTTTGTATAATTTCTATTTGATTATCAATAAAAGGACAGTATTTATATCATGGCACAGTTAACTCTGCAGCTGACCAACAGATGAACTAACGAACACAGTATTGGTTATTGAAGATTTTTTTAATCCTAAATATCTGCACTGGCGATGCCCCTAAATGCAATTCTTTTGCATTTATCGTCATATGCCCATGTAAAATGTAACTATTCTTAATAATTAAGAAAGAGTGCACCTATTTCTTTGAAATTAATATCAATTCCTAACTATAATTGTGTCAAAAATTGTCTTACATGGGTCCTGTTTGCGAAAGGATGCTCCAGGCGCAAAACACCCGAATGCGTTAATGGTTGGGCACGGGGCAAGCCACCCAATCCGCTCCCAATAATTTTCTAAGACGTTTTTAAATATTTTTTCTTTTCCACACAATGATAACATCCCCATCATGGAAATTCAATTTCTAAAGTCCCGAATTTCAACCCCTCATTTCTATTCTATTGTTAATAATTGTTCAGAGGGAGGTGGCAAAAATTGAACGGACAGACAACGGCGGTAGTAATTTAGCATTGAAAGATCGAGTTGACGTTAATAGAAGTTCCACCATTCTGAAATAGATGTCGGTTTGTTCATGTCTATTTAATCTGGTTGCCACTTCACAAATAATGAGAAGTGTTGTCATGTGACGGAAATGATTTGCAAACAGGAGTTCGAGTGGACCCTTGGAAAATATGGTAGTGTTCTGCCGGATAAAGCCCGAAAACACACCCACATAGTTTTTTTTGTGAAAATGTATGATCGCCGGTGGCTTCAGTTTAGTTTCTAAAAATGATTTTTTAATTTTCCAGACAAAAAACAAATGAGTTCTGAGTAGGTGGATAATACCTACTATATTTAAATGTGCCATTTTTAATCATTATCGGTTTCAGTGCCGATTAGTCGGCATTTATTGAAATATTGTTTTGACACTCTAATTTTCATTAAAAAAATACGGTTTATTGGCGTTTTTACGTTGGCCAATTTCCCAGGAAACTATAGCTCGCTCAGTGGCAGTACATAATAGAACGCCTTGAAAATGCTTTCATTTTAGAGCAATTGCAGTGTTTAAACACATTGTTCTTTCTCCAATGAAATGACACACTCTAACGACATTTCTAAGGAAAACGAGATAATAGGAATGCGTAAGTAGGTCACGTAAGGTTTTTTGTATACATTTTCTAGATCACGATGCATTCGAAATGCATTTCTTTCATGTATTTAGTGCTAGAGATGGGAGGGACATTCCAATTCTGATTCACAATTGGTATATGAGTCTTGTTACAAGCTTCTTAAAACCATTTCTAGAAGAATAACCATGGACACCGGATAAAAATACGATTCGTTAAATTCGAGACAAAAGACGAAGTAAACAGACAGTTGTTTGTTTATTTATTGGAATATAAACAGTCTTACTAATACAATATAAGATATAAAAGGAGATCATTATGTATTAATGTTCACAAATAATAATAGAAATTAAATAAGAATTACAAAAACTAAACATTGAAAGAAAAAACTAAAACTACGTAAGAACTCAATATTAGAGCAAATTATTATAATATTATGATAAATAAAATGTTTGATTACATGTCGTTATCATAATAGTATAATTGTTATTCAGGAAAAATAATAAGAAACTCCTCGAATAATGAGTTCTTAACGATAAACAAGTTCTGGAAAGTAACTGTAATCACAACAAAAATCTGTATTGAACTATACATACATTTTCAAAAATTAAATGAACTTCATGATTGAATCACATTTTTTGTATTTTTCATCCAACACCCTCAGGATATTCCTGTTTTAGAGAAAAATTTTTTTTTACTAGTTTAATAAAGGGTATCTTACCACTTATATGATGTTTGCTGTCTCCGGAGCATCTAAATTCCGCATTAAACGTAGAGGTCTGGTTATTCTTTGATTGAGAGTCTTGTGTCGTATCACTTATTTTGCTTGAATCACTGTAAGAAAGCCAAATATATCAACATATTAAAAATAAAGTAATTAAACAAAAAACACTATTAAAAGAAAAACGTCTTATATTAAAACAAAAACACCTAATATTAGAACGAAAATACTTTATATTAAAACAAACAATTTATAATCGAAGGAAACAGGAAGTATGTGAATAAATCATATTCTTTTAATATTATAACATCTAGCAAATAAAATATGGAAATTATTGTCGAACATTTTGACAACATATGAATTCGTTCGTTTCTTACAATTTCAAGTAGGCACTACTTATGGGGAACGGCTGCGCTGCCTGTTTCATACAAAATTTAATTTTGGATTAGAGGCCAAAATACTCACATAAACACAATGATCTTTTTTCTTAACAAAAAGCATAGTAAATATTATTTCTAATTTTGAAACTGTCAATTCATGGTGGAATTCCATATTAAAATGATTTTTTTTATTAAAAAACCTTTGTAACTTTTGTCCACTTATTTATTTTTTAAATAACGTAATATATTTTAAAGACCCAACAAAAATGTACCTGGTTATCCGTAGTTCATGTGACTATGGGACAAAACTGCTATAAAAGTTCATGTTGGCAAACAAAACGGAAATCACAGGGAAATAACAAAACTAGAAAGAACCATCTTTTCAAATAAAAGCTGACAAATGACTTTATTTAATTAAAAAAAACCCATAGATTCAGTAAATAAGCACAATGTAATCCGTCTTTCAGAGGGTAATAAACCATCCCGAAAGTATTTTTTAAAAACATAATAAACAGTACCGTCAGCAATAAAATAAATTTCAAATAATAAAAACAATATTAGAAAGCAGGGAACTCACTCCCGACATCCATGCTATATATACCATAGATTTAGTATTCATTGTATCAGTCTGAGGATGCCCGTGATAGGATGAAACCGGTTCGGTTGAAAATAAATAAGTGGAAAAAAGTTACAAAGGTTTTTTAATAAAAAAAAAACATTTTATAGTAAATATCTTTTACGGATTAGAAGCAATTTATTAATTTTTGTTTTACATTATGATGTATAGGCCATTAGAGGAATTGATTTTTCACGATTATAGAGGCACATTTAACAATTATTTGGGGGCTAACGGCGATGTAGAAAAAAAGTTTTACCCCGTCTAGTTTGAAAATATAATGAAATATAAATTAAATTCAAAACGACCAATTTACGTTGGAACACACATTTGCCGTACATAATTTAAAATATCGACCCGAAAATTTTTTTTTTTTTTAATGTTTTGTTTTTATATATTTACTTACGTAATAATATTTACATAACAAACATGATAATTTAAAAAAAAAATACAATAAACCCGCAAATAATTTTAGTTAAGTTGCCTTTAAAATTATGAAAATTGATTTTTTTTCATGGCATATACTTCATAATTTAAAACAAAAATAAATAAAATACTTCTCGTCCGTACTAGATATTTACTAAACCTTTAATTAAAAAAAATATATATATCATTCAGTTTGGATGGGTATTTTGGCCTCAAATCCATAAGTAAGTTATGTATGAAACAGGCAGCGCAGCCGTTCCTCTTAAACTTAAAAGGTTAAGGTAGAATGTATACGGTAAGTACCCACATCCATCCTTCCAGCCATCAGCAAATGCTGCCAATGGAAGAGCAGTATTAGATATTAAATTTAAAATAACTATATTGTAAAACCCAATTTTAATGCGCCTAAAAATTTTTATGAATAAAAAATAAAATTAAAAAATCATCATTAAACAGTTACATATCACATCAGTTTAGGCTTGTTAATGAAAGGAAATATAAAGATAAAACTAAATAAATTGTGCATTTTTCTTTTTACAGGAATGCCCCACAAGGGTCCGCTCCCAACAGTCTGAAGCCGGTGAGACTATGGTATCCCCAATTGGGGAATGTTGTGAGGCTAAAGGTATTGGGGTGTGGAAAGATAAGGGGTAGAGGAAGGTGGGGAAATACCTGGCTATTCACATCTGGTCACCAAACACGGCTAAAAGTCATTTCAAGCAACCTTTCAATTCTAAATGGTATTTCACCAGGGCTATACTGAGGGTATCTTCTCATCTTATATTCTATATATTAAATAAACACAATATTGTGTGTAATTCCACGATATTATGTTATGCAACCTACAATATCTGCACATACGTATAAGTGAGTGACTAAATGAACCGTTTATGAATACGTTCATAAATATTTTGTAATCTTAATATATATAAAAAAATAATGTTTGTCTGTCTCTCTTTCCTTGATTTTCTAAAAATTACTTTACCGATTTCGCTGAAAATAGCGCAGTTTGTTCTTATCAGTGCCGGAAAGGTTTAAAGAGTAGTTTGAATGAAATTCAATATGAAAAACTGTTGCTATAACTTAAAAAAAAATGTTTGGAATGAAATAAAAATTTCAAACTGTTTCTTTGTTTAGAGATAGCAATAGTCGTCACAAGGCATTAATTTAGCTGTCAAATCAATTATGGCACCCAAACCACAAGCAAGAAAACACAACTTCATAACTTTATTTCAAAAAATATTTTAAAAATCCCGAGCAAGGCCGGGTACACATCAGCGAGATTCAAAAATAAATCTAGAATCTGTCAGATGTTTGTTACTGACACATCAGCTAGTTCTCTCATAAAAATAGATACGTAAGAAATCATTAAATATTATGCGAAAAAAAATAGATACCAGGTGTTCATGTAAATTATAATGCTAAGTAAATCGTTCACTCCCCCTTTTTTTGAAAGATGTGTACGTTCCTACATTGCAGCATCTGGCAAATTCCTTTCAATATTGCAAGAGTTCATCCCGTCATTTTGGGGAATTAAATTTCAAATTATCCATCCAATTTTGAGACTGTCACGATAATATGAAATCGATGGAGTCTTCATATTTAACCTGACGTGAAATATTATACATAATATTGCGTATGATCTTGGTGGGGTATTTATGAAGGGCATATAGAGAATGTGCCATCAGGTTCTCAATAAAACACATCGATCAGAATGTTTCTGGGAACCAATTTGTACACATTGATATCAAGCTGACATGTTACGGGTTTAAAAAAGATAGCTTGCAATGACGATCAGTCATCATTTTTTAATGATCATCGAACACGAAAATTTCTGAAAATATTAAATGACCGAATAAATCAGCATACGTATGAATCGGTCCACTTTTTAAAACTTTACAAAGTCGTTAAAAGTAGGAAGAAAAACAACAAAGAAATCTAATCCGAAAATCTAATCTAACCCAACCTAATAAATGATAATTAAATTAAATAAATGAATTGAAAGTTACTATGTAATGACCACTTTATTAATTTATACATATCAGAAATATACAGAATACTGACGAGGAAAGCATCGCTTTCGAACCGGGTTGATAATTACGTATTAATAAAGTGGTGATTACAAAATATTTTTTAATTAATTTATTAATAATGACGCCACAAAGTGAATACTTTTGAAGAAATTATAATAAATAAATTAATAACAATAACTTTGTTTAGATGAGGGTAGCTTTGCTTCTAAAACATTTAGATATTTACATAATAAATACAGTGGATTAAACTTTAAGGTTATTAATTTAATAAATATGACTCCACAAAGATAATACATCTTTTGAAGAAAAAAATTATGAATAATAATTTATTTTTTAAAATGATTTATTTATAAATAATATTATTTATGTTAGATTAGGTTAGGTTTTTGGGCTAGCTTCTTTTTTGTTCTATTTTATTTTTTGTTCATACTTTTAATTACTTTTAACAAGTGTGGCAACTCATAGGTTTGTTGATTTATCACGGAATTCATAAGTTTGAATCGTTTCCGTAAAAGTTATAAGTACGAGTATATGTAAAAAAAAGTGTTAACAAAAAAATTACGTAACGTTCTAGCAATTCTTAAACTCCATGTCTAAAGAAACCTAGTAACTTAAAGGTGATGAAGTCCTGAAGCCAATTTTGCTTTGCAGATTGTTGGATAGAAAGCGAACAGTACGAAAATCTGGTGGAGCAAGACCAGGAGAATGAGAAGGATGGGGAATATTCTGACAACCGAGTTTTTGAATAGCCATTTTAAAATATTAGCAATCCAAATCTCTAGAAACCAAAATCGCTACGAACATATGCGTCATCGCTTTATCATATTCCTTTAACCAAACTGCCATAATCACATGTCCTAAACGAATATTTTGAGTTTAGTAGTAAACCTTTGAAATAACACCGAGCAAAAATGCCAGATATCAATTAAATCTAATGTTAACGACAAAAAATCTATGGACTTATGAAACACGTATTCGTTTACAAACAAGATCTCCTGTTTCTGTTGTGATTATTTCAGCGAAATAGTGAGTGAGTTGTGTGTAAAAGTGTTTTAAACTGTGTATAAGATTACAAAGATTCGATTGAATATCCGGAACCAGGAAAATTTTAAAAAAATCCTTGTAAAATTAAAGAAAAACTATCGCACCAAAGTTATCCATATACAAAAATCAAATTTTCAGCTGTCATACTCGCTACTAACTTCTAGCCACTCGAATCTCAATTCTGTGAAACTAGTAAAAAGGGCAGGTTGTTACGTTATTAAATTTATAAAAAAATAATAAAAACATGACACATACAATAGGAAAAGGAGCTATCATTGAGAATGAAGAAAAATATAACATAATTATACAAATAATCGAAAAAAAAATGATTCCATGAAAAAAGACATTTTTTCAAAAATTGAGAAGCAAACTCAAGAAACCCAAAAGCATTGATTTTATGAGTAGTCAATACGATGAACTAATTTAAAAAAAAAATAGAAATTACAATTACACAAAATAAAAGATTGACAACGATTTTGAAAATATTAAAAAAAACAGCAGAAAGAAGGAATATTATTGTTAAGATGCTTGAAATAAAATTTTTGGATTTGAATTACTAAATTGGCTCAAATTTTCTAGAAATAGCAGGGATTCCCCAAAAAATGGGG
>JAHDVE020010065.1:0-22595 GCA_022606495.2 Halesus radiatus | reverse complement strand
AATGATAGTCAGAATGTGTTTCCCAAAAAAATTGATGAAATTCGACATTCGTAAAAAAAAACATTATTTCATGGACTATTTTGAAAGGTTGGGTTCGAGATTTGAATGCACATATCTCCGGCCTTATGGCATAGATATGATAACCGTTTTCGATTTAGTAATAAGAAACATGGCCTGAATGTGATTCTGTAAAAAAATTGACAAAAAGCGACATTCGTAATAAAACCCCCTTTTTAATGGGCATATTTCAAGGTTGGGGTCGAGATTTGAGTGCGCATATCTCCGGCCCTATGAAATAGATTTGTATCCGTTTTTCGATGTTGTAATGGTTAATGATAGTCAGAATGTGTTTCCCAAAAAAATTGATGAAATTCGACATTCGTAAAAAAAACATTATTTCATGGACTATTTTGAAAGGTTGGGTTCGAGATTTGAATGCCCATATCTCCGGCCTTATGGCATAGATTTGATAACCGTTTTCGATTTAGTAATAAGAAACATGGCCTGAATGTGATTCTGTAAAAAAATTGACAAAAAGCGACATTCGTAATAAAACCCTATTTTTTAATGGGCATATTTCAAGGTTGGGGTCGAGATTTGGATGCGAATATTTTCGGCGTAGATTTGAATACGGTTTTTTATTTAGTAATAAATACATGGCCCGAATGCGATTTCATAAAAACATTGACAAAATCGACATTCGTAATACAAACGCTTTTTTTATGAACTTATTTCAAGGTTGGGGTCGAGATTTGAATGCGCATATCTCCGGCCTTATGGCATAGATATGATAACCGTTTTCGATTTAGTAATAAGAAACATGGCCTGAATGTGATTCTGTAACAAAATTGACAAATAGCGACATTCGTAATAAAACCCCCTTTTTTAATGGGCATATTTCAAGGTTGGGGTCGAGATTTGAGTGCGCATATCTCCGGCCCTATGAAATAGATTTGTATCCGTTTTTCGATGTTGTAATGGTTAATGATAGTCAGAATGTGTTTCCCAAAAAAATTGATGAAATTCGACATTCGTAAAAAAAACATTATTTCATGGACTATTTTGAAAGGTTGGGTTCGAGATTAGAATGCACATATCTCCGGCCCTATGGCATAGATTTGATTACAGTTTTCGATTAAGTAATAAGAAACATGGCCTGAATGTGATTCCGTAAAAAAATTGACAAAAAGCGACATTCGTAATAAAAATCCTTTTTTAATGGACATATTTCAAGGTTGGGGTCGAGATTTGGATGCGCCTATTTTCCGCGTAAATTTGAATACGTTTTTTGATTTAGTAATAAATACATGGCCTGAATGCGATTTCATAAAAACATTGACAAAATCGACATTCGTAATAGAAACGCTTTTTTTATGAACTTATTTCAAGGTTGGAGTCGAGATTTGAATGCGCATATCTCCGGCCCTATGAAATAGATTTGAATCCGGTTTTCGATGTTGTAATGGTAATGATAGTCACAATGTGTTTCCCCAAAAATTGATGAAATTCGACATTCGTAACAGAAACGCTTTTTTATGATCTTATTTCAAGGTTGGGGTCGAGATTTGGATGCGCCTATTTTGGGCGTAGATTTTAATACGGTTTTTGATTTAGTAATAAATACATGGCCTGAATGCGAATTCATAAAAACATTGACAAAATCGACATTCGTAATACAAACGCTTTCTTATGAACTTATTTCAAGGTTGGGGTCGAGATTTGAATGCGCATATCTCCGGCCTTATGGCATAGATATGATAACCGTTTTTAATTTAGTAATAAGAAACATGGCCTGAATGTGATTCTGTAAAAAAATTGACAAAAAGCGACATTCGTAATAGAAACGCTTTTTTATGAACTTATTTCAAGGTTGGGGTCGAGATTTGGATGCGCCTCTTTTCGGCGTAGATTTGAATACGGTTTTTGATTTAGTAATAAATACATGGCCTGAATGCGATTTCATAAAAACATTGACAAAATCGACATTCGTAATAGAAACCCTTTTTTATGAACTTATTTCAAGGTTGGGGTCGAGATTTGAATGCGCATATCTCCGGCCTTATGGCATAGATATGATGGCTCATGATGGGCCATCATCGGCCATCAACGGCCAACGTGTAGTGGGACCAAAAGACCTTATAACCATAGATATACCACTCTCTAGATCGATATCTTCGAGCTTTTTGTGTGAAAAAAGTTTATCACGATTCAGACCTATAGCCACACCATTGTCGGTTGTGTGACATCGACAAGATATAGGATCTCAAGGCCATTTAATAAAAGGTGTGACCATAGACAATATAATGCTCACTCATTCATTAGCCTAAAAGATTATTTAAAAAATAAAAATGTCAAAACGTTTCATTAGGACAACAAGGCTTCATCTGACAAAGGGCTATCTTGAGAAAATGAGCTTTAAAGTAACTTTCTTTACAGCTCATTTTCTCAGGACAGCGTATTGCCAGAAGGGAACCTTGATGTCCTAAAGAGTCGTAAAATCAAACTGTCGTGAAAACACCTAAATTGACTTGAAATTTGAAAATTGTTTCAAACATCATGTTTTTCAACTACAGTAACGAATTTTGACATTTTTCTGTTTATAATAGAAAAATGAAAAACTCATAGTTACATGTTAAAATCTTTTTTACTTTCACCAAGACAATAGATAACACAGAACAGCGCCGGTTTCAAGACATCTTGGCTTTGTACAGTAATATATAATATTATTATTGGATTTCTGTGCAGCTATATAAAGTTGAAGTTATTACCAGTGATGATGTTTTGCTAATTGGATAATACCTTTATTTACGTACCCTTTTATGGAGTATATTATATACTACATGTTACCTATAATAAACTTATTGTATATCATATTATACAAAATGTCATCACAGTTAACAACTTGCTTTTGGCAGGTTTCTCATTGGAAAATAAATAAATACATAAAACAAATCCATCAATTTATATCTTTACATTTTTTTATTGTATAATATTAATTATATACAGTGGGAACTTATACCCGCTAAGCCACTGCAAGTAGCTTGTCAACAGGAGTTTATTTCAACAATATAATATAATACAACAATAAATTACAATCATCATACAAATGTAGGGCAAAATTATTATATTTAGGCGCATGCATCTTGTGATGTACATAAGTTGAAAAAAAAATTAAAGAGAAAAATAATGGTAAAAGCATTACAGTTTTGTTATTGAGATACTAGAGTCCAATTTTATAACACCGATTTAAATAATATTATAAAAATGTCAATATCATAAAAATATCAAAATTATAAAAGTACCAATATTATAAAAGTATCAATATTATAAAAATATCAATATTATAAAAACATCAATACTTTTTAAAAATATCAACATTATAAAAACATTAATATTACAAAAATATAACTATTACGTAAATATCAGAAATATCAAAGCATCTGTAAGTATTAAATAGATAATGAAATAAAAATTTAAAAAATATATACATAAAACAGCAGTACAGGTTGGTTACAATGAGGATAGACTTAAATATAATAGTAACACCGTAACAGTAAATACACCAGATATCTAGGAGCTATACAACCAAGGAGACCGTCATATTTGTTACCACCAATACACAAGGTTACTTTCCAAAAGCCAACACTTTAACATCAGTGAGAATTTCATCATAGGACAATTGTTTTTAAATTCGTACGGCAATTTATTAAATATAAATGGTACAATGTATTCAAGGGTTCGTTGACCATATTTATTTTGAAATATTGGCACTATCATTCCTATATTTTGTGTGAAACGTGTATTGTGTACATGATCCACCCCTGCCTTATACGGACTTTCAGATATATTTTATGCCACAAAAGACCACGAACAGGTAATACATTAATTGATTTGTACATGATATCAATGTCTCGCCTTTGCTTAAAAACTGTTTTACTTACTAGCAATTTTACCATGGCATTTTGAATCAGCTGTAAATGTTTTATGTTGGTCTTAAGGAGTGTCCCCAATAAGTTATACCATACCTTATAGCCGATTCTGCTAGAGACAAATAAAGTGAAAACCTTCTAATTCTTCTTCGAAAAAAAAATAATATTCAAAAAATTCATAGTTTTTATAGGCACATATAATTTTACCTTGTGGAGTCTTCCTACAATGGCTCGAAGTCGCTTACAGAGGTTGGAAATTTGTACGTCCCATTTCATATTACAATCCACCGTAATACCTAGATACACGTACTGGTTGACTGATTCGATACTTGTACACGCGCACGGCTGTTTGGTATTATTGTGAATGCAATTAAATGAATGGGATATGATTACAGGTGCCTCGCTGTACCTTGCATGCGGGGATCTTATATGAATGAATTTCGCTTTTTTAGCATTGATTATTAGACCAGAGTCATGTGACCATTTTAATAAAGAAATAAAGTCTAGCTGCAACAATTTTATTGCAGTATCCAAATTTTCATGGGATATTATAAGTGCTGTATCATCAGCGTATACATAATGTTTAACAAACGAGAATATTTTGTTCATAAGTGATACAAAGATAATATAGAGCGTTGGACCTAAAATTGACCCTTGTGGACCTCCTGTTTTGACATTTCTTCTTTTACTAAATTTGTCTGATATTTTTACCTGGATTTGGCGGTTGGTTAGGAAGTTTTTGAATAGTTTGAGAAAGTTTCCTCTTACCCCTATTGCCTCAAAATATTTAACAATTTCATCGGGTCTATAGTATCAAATGCCTTTGAATTGTCTATGAACAGTACCAAAACATGTCTTTTATTATTCAGTTCATTATTTATATAGTTAGAGAAATCCTGAAGTAACATTTCCGTACTTTTTTTTTTTGAAAACCAAATTGATTGGGATCTATTAAAGAAAAGCACTCCAAGTATTTGGTTAGTTTAAAAGATATGTATTTTTCAAGAATCTTTTCTAGAGCGGGTAATATACTAATCGGTCTATAGTTTCCTATATCAGTATGTTTCCCATTTTTGTAAATAGATCTGATAATACTACATTTGAGTTCATCTGGTATCACAGCTTGTGTTAAAATTGTGTTGATCAGATGGGTTAATATAGGACCCAAAATATCTATGTGTCTTTTTATGTCAAACATTCGGATATTGTCTATGCCAGGGGACTTTGAATTTTTGAGAAGTTTGACTATACTCAATATATCTGCGAGTGATGCTCGTGGTATATACAAACTTTGCGGTGACTCTATCGGGACAATATTTGACGCCTTAAAATCACATTTATGAACCATTGAGGCTATGTTATCTGAAAAATAATTAACAAATTGGTTTGTAACATTTTCCGCAGATTGATCTTTTAACATAAACCTACTAATCACATCGTCACAGTTACTCTTTGTCCTACGTCCTAGAATTTTATTTATTTCATCCCATGTTTTTTTGATATATGAAAAATTATTATTAAATTTATCATTGAATAATGTTGTTTTACTTTTTATTATTAATTTAGTAACAAAATTACGAAAAGATTTGTATTGTTTTTCATAAATTGCATTTGTTGGGGAGCTTTTCCACCGCTTAAATAAAGAATCTCGTTTTTTAATGTGTGATAGGATATCTTCTGTCATCCATTCTTTTATAATCCATGGTCTTGCATTGGGTTTTACATCTATAAATATTTTACTTTTTTCATATACTTCGTTAAACTTGTTTTTTATTTGACTATATAAATTATTGCAATCATTTGTCTGAAGCAAAGCATTCCAGTTATAATTTCTAATTGAAAAATCTATTCGTTTTTGAGATAAAATTGAGACTTTCCGCCCTTTATTTATAGGCCGTTTATTAGTTTTATAGTACGGAATGTTCACAGCTCTTGCAAAGTGGTCTGCAATGATGAAGTCACAAACACATGCGTAGAGTATGTCAGTTTCTTTGTGTTTGCTATTATATCTAACAAAAATGTGATCCAAACATGTTCGTGTCATTTTAACATTTGCTATAGCTTCCCTTGTAACGTCGTTTATACATTTTGTAAAATATTTATTTGAAAGAGCATTTTCATAGTGAATAGTCACAGGATCTATATAATTTAACAAATCAATATTTATGTCAAATCATATTAGCATATTTTCATTAGGGTTTGAACATTTTGTTAATATTGATGAAAGTTCATTGATAAATGATTGTTTACTAAGATTTGGTGGTCTATACATTGCTAGTACATTGAGTATAGAATTATTTGGTAATGTTATTATACAGGAAATATTCTCGAACAAAACTTTGTTTCAAGTAAATTTTGGGTGAAAGGTAAAGTATCCCGAATATACAAGGTTATACCCCCTCCAGGTTTGGATGTGCGACAGTAACTAATGCTACTGTAACCGGGAATTTCGAAAAGACAAGTATGTTCCCTTTTTATTGAAGTTTCACATAGCATAAGGATATCTATATTATTCCAACAATTTTGGAGGTTAGCATGTAAAACATCCCAGTATTTAGATATGGATCGAATGTTTAGTTGAACACAAGTAAAATTACCTATATTATGGCCAATTTTATGTTCTCATCGAAAATGTTTTTTTTTCTTTTCTGAGAAGTTGAAAAGAAAACCATTTTGATGTCTGGTGTTATTAAATTACTTCCAAAAAAGACCTAATCCCAATCTACTTACTAAAAATGTATATACAGCGAACTTGAGGTGATTTTTCACAAAAACGGCGCTATATAAATCATCCAAATATTATTATTATTATATAAGTAATCCATTTATTATAAAGAAAGTTTTCGAAGTACACAATAAATATAAGATAGGTATGTACTCTTAAAAATATGGAACGATTGCAAAATAGAATGGTGTGAGTTATGTTTTCAAGTCTGTTGAATTTACAGACTTTCTAAACTAATATATAGGCGTTGTGTGCGTAGATAGACATGTAGGTACTGATCACTGTAATTAATAATATTTTGATGAAATCACCTCAAGGGCGCTGTGTTAGGAATTATGTATCATCAGCACCTTGGGAAGAGTGATCCTCGCCAGGAGCGGACTGCTCCAATTGCACCCGCACAGAAATATGCACAAGAATATATAAGCACAAAACTAACCATGTCCACCACACACAGGCGAACTCCTAGCGTGGAGGACATTATATACATTCCCATGTAATAAAAAATATATTTATTTTAAAGCAATTACTTTGTGGTTTGACATATTCATTAAATAAAACAAACACTTTGTTTTAAAACCACTAATTTAAAAAAACAATAAAAACAAATTATAAAAAAAATATTACATTTCCTGAATATCCGAAATTAATTTTATGATATTAGGTAGCATATAATATCATAAAATTACATTTACATATAATTTGTTTTTAATGTCATGGCCTAATATATTAATAAAAACTAATCATCTCGTTTAACCAAATATATTGCCGCAGCGGTACGTTCACCCGGAGACACGTTGAAAGTAAAACTGAACATAGTGGAACTGAACGTCGCCATCGTGTAGTGGCTCGCCGGAAATCGCCAAGCCAGTCCAGCTCAGTGGTCGGCAAACTTTTTCGCCAAAGAGCCAAATATGTACATTACAACGATAAAAAAAAATTTGAGATTCAAATCTGTTTATTAATTTAGATCGTCATTAAATTACGGCTGCGCTGAATAAAACTTGACTTCATAGTTTATGATGATTTTATTTATTGTTAAAAAATACTATGAAAGTAAGGTATCCATAAATTTAAATCAAGAAAATGACTGACAAACACATAATGCGAACAATTTTCTTGCATCTCTTTGGAAAGTTTGAGGTTGTTTTTGTTAAATTAAATTAAAATGTCAGGTTTGCATCTTGTTTTTAATTTTAGGCACGATTCCAGGTTCTCATCAATAAGACGACTTCGCAGTTTATTCTTGATAAAATTCATGCATAAAATAGGTTGTTTGCATACATATCTATAACCGAAAAGGAAAAAAACAGCAAAACGCGAGTTTTTTCAGCTGATCGTAAAAGTCAGGAATACTATTCAAGGCGTTGAACATGATCATTTCTTCTTTATCCAAAGTTAATAATGTCAATGCCAAAAGGAGAAAATTTCAAATATGTTATCGTAGCATTAAAGGGGTTTTTGGGGAATTTTCGAAGACATTTTAATTGTTCTATCATTCATTGTTTTGGCAGACAATCGTAAATCTTAATTTTTTTAAGAATATCTGCTTTATTCTTAAAATCCCGAAATAGCTCTTCAGATGCATTTATAAATCAACTTTTTATGTATTTACCGTCTGTATACGATTTCCCCCTCTTAGCAATCTTTTGACTAACAACAAAACTTGCCATATTAATATTGTTGGAAAATTGCATCCAGTTATTAAATACAGAAGTTGATGTCTCTTGACTTTTATGAAGTTCCCCAACTGCTTTCTTCCTTGCATCACCGACACGATATTTAGTGCTAAATGACGCGTGTTTAACTGTAAAGTGTCTCTCCAAATTTGACTTCTTGTTATGCGCGAATTGTTCCTTACAAATTAAGACATGTCCGATGGTCATTTAAGTTTCGAATAAACGCTAAAGTCTCGTTCCACTCAACACTAAGTTCACGGTTTTCATCTTCCGTTTTTCTTTGCTTCTTTTTGGTAGACATCAAATAGGGCACTTATAAAAATATTTCAAATTCCATTTTTTTCAAAAGCCACCAAAACAAAATTATTGCCATTTTAAAATTGATGACAAAAATACTTGTTGGATGTGCGCTCGATGAGAATACAACAACGTTATTTTTCAGGAAGGTACATTTGTAACGCGCGCGCAACTAACAGACACGAAAAGTGCCGACTACTGTAGACAAGACTGTTGTGTCTGCTTATGGATATTTGTGCCAGAGCCGCACTTATGGGGCCAAAGAGCCACACTTTGCCGACCAATGCCCAGCGATGGGCCATCAACGGCCAACGTGTAGTGGGTCCATTAAGCTGAACCATCCGATACTTACCAGGTAAAGGCGGTTTTGCCTTAAGTCACTGGAAGTGTAAGCTGTATAAAAGCGGAAGAGACCGTTAAAGTAGTTATAAAAACTGCAAAAAATGTATCAAGGTCAAATCATTATTTCAAAACACCATAAAGTACAAAAATGTATAGTAAGAACCATAGAGAAAGAAATATGTTGTAGAGGTACTGAAACTGCGTCAAGATTCGAAAACAATAATAAAAATAAAGTATAAACGAAAATATTTTCACCTAAATAACACAAAATTACAACGATATAACTTTTGATTGTTCCTACGGCAATATAAATTCACAATATCGTTATCGTTTAGCAATAAATTAACCCATTTATAGTTCTAAAAACACGGTTATACTTTATATATCGGGTCCGGATTTTTCGACAATATAAAAGTGAATAGAAAAATACGATATTATTTTTAAAGGAACCACAACTTTTCTGTGTCAACAAATGCATATTTTCCAAAAATTTTAACTAACTTTGCAATTCCTTATTTCCGATGCAACGAATTTATTGTAACAATAATTAAATGCAAAAATTTAAAAATAATTCTCTGATAATGATAATTATATTGACAATTTAATGTCATGTTTTTTTTTTATTTTTTATTTTATTTTATTTTATTTTTTATTTATTTTTTTTTTTTTTTTAATATAAACTTTATACAAGTGTATATTCTAAATTTGAAAGCTCTGGGAAATCAGTAATATTTATTTGAATACATCCTTAGCAAATCAATAAAGATTCAGCACATCAATAAGATATCTCCGGTCATTGGCTGAGTTGGCACGTCTGGGTTCCATCCAGGAGTCGTGAGTTGAATTATCACGACACAAGGAACATCTTCCGCTTACATTGATGGTAGTAGGAGATTTTCAAATATTGTCAGGTTATTTGTAACCTGGAAATATTTGTTTATAAAAAAAGAAAAAATGTCATAAAAAGGACTTTCTTCTTGTTTGTTCATTACTGATTATTATAGTCAATGACATTTTATGTAATGTCATTGTTTGTACAGTTATATGTATAATTTTTTTCCGAAGTTGCCTTTTTAAATTCCAAAATACCATTGCTTTAATATCAACGTCTCACATTTGAAATGAAATATAAATTCGCCCTATAGTTTGTCTTATAGATATTAATTGTTTTTGTATTTAATTTGTAGCACTCCATTTATTTATTTTTTAAATTTAATGTAAATCAAAATTTAAAATGTTATTATTAAGTTCTGCAAGTATTTTTAGTTTTTATTATTGTGACAGTTGTTTCGGCGTTTAATCATATTTTAATTCGTGAACGAATTTAATTCAAACGGTGTTTGAATATGGCCTTAACTCGTTGACTGCTGAAAAAGCGGGTCACGCGTTCATATAAAACAAATGTGTGCGGTGTCTCTGGCTCATTTGACGCTCTCTCATTTATAAAGCACGGTACACACAGGTCAGGTCAAGACTGATATTTTATGACTGTTAATTTTTATTTTTATTAGTTTATTTTATATTCATGGTACTTACTTTAAAAATATATATATTTCAGTTCTTAAAGGTAAAATATTTCAGCAGCGAATGTGTTTAACGCCGAAACAGCTGTCACAATAATAAAAATTAAACTTGCAGAACTTAATAACATTATTAAATTTGATTTACATTAAATTAAAAGAAAAAAAATGACTTGTAGATATTTATTATTTTGGAAATACAAAATGTCATTAATATGACAACACCAAGATACTGATTCAAGTGGCTTCCATACGAGCGGGCGGCCCAATATTATAAAAGCCATGGCATCGAAAGGTTCGACCATCCAGTGGTCCTTCATAAAGTTGGTAGACTTGCCGTTAGGAAAGGACTACTGGATGGTCGAACCTTTCAACGCCATAGCTTTTGTAGTATTAGGCCACCCGCTCGTGTAGAAGACCTATAAATCTTTGAAATGTGTTCTTCACATATTTACGTTTGTTTTAAAGAAACAAGGCAAAGCACCATAATTCATTTTCAAAATTAATAATTTTGATCTGTGAATTTGTTTTCTGTTTACCTAATATCCATGTAATTGTCTTCCTTGTAAAGCATTAAATAATAAAAATAAGTTTAAACATAAAATTATCTTGGAATACGATGTAGAATCATCTCCTTTCGGAGAGTACCACTAATTCCTAAACACCGTTTGATTAAACTAAATCATATGGACGATTGTTTTTTAAAACTTACTTATATTTTCCTATGAGCCATCTTTGTGTTGCCATTTAAAACCTTTGTGAAACAGCAGAAAATTCTTTGAATATCCTTGAGTACCGGCCGAAAATACGTTTTTTTTCACCGAAAACTGTTGATTTTTTTTCTGTGTAATAAATTCTGACATGCACAGAACATTGTTCGGCAAACCATCAGAGAGGCTACGGTCATGAAATAAAAAACAGAATCAATCAAGCGATTCTGATTCCGTCCTTTATACATTTTTCAAAACATAAAGGTCGAAATCGCATCGCAAAAAATTCTAGTAAAGATTCTATTAGAACGCTCATATGTGAGTGATCGGTAGTTTCGGTCGAAATAAAAAATTCTCAACGGTGAGCGATCAGTAAGTCAAAGGCGATCACAGCACCCTCAAATTTTGTTTACTTTTAAATGTCAGACTGTACCTTTAAATCTTACACCAAGTTCCTCGAATTCATGGCCAGGGATACCCTCAAGGGTTAGTAAAATAAAAATATTGTTGTCAATAAACTTATTTATTGAAAAGGTATAAATAAAGACACAAAATTAAATGCATATCTTACAAAATAAATACAGATAAATCTAAAATGTTTTGGCTTTTCTAATACATAATAAAAATAAAAAATAAATGATAAACTATTATCTCATCCCCACGCATCGAGGGATTAATTTAAAAATGCAGCATTTCAACCCGGATGAGACGAACATAAATCTATGAAATATAAAAATACAAATAATTATACCACTCCCAGAAGTTTACAATTTCAACCATTTGTGCCGCGTTGGAATATGATGCAAATTCCAGAAAAAAAACAAAAACAAAAAACAGAATGCCAAGTGAAGTCACACAAAATATTTAAAAAAAACGTTATTATAATTGTCATGGGCACAAGGCAAAAATTTATAAACAAGACAAATTAATTACACAATAATACCTTTATTTAATTTTTTATTGCAAGTTGAATGTCTAAAATTTTATATTATGTACTTGGCTACGCTACGTTATTTTCATCTCAACAAGTGACATTCCTTTTCTAATTTTCTTCTAATCATAAAATATATTAATTTATACGTAATACTTCTTCAAAAGGGTTCGGGGCTTTTTGGATTAGGACAACAGCACATTTGGTGACTAATTACAATATATCAATGACAATATTAATTGAAAACATTAACGAATTAATAAAGGGAAAGCGAGTAATAAGAGAAATAAATGTTAATTAAGCTACTTATTGAGATTGCTAAAAATACCAAATGACGAATATTATTTATGTACTTATGCAATTTTATTTAAAATGATCACTATGCAAAACTTACGTTAAATGTGCATTAAAGACAATTCGGACAATCTATAATAGTATTGCCGTTGAAGAAATGTTGTAATTTTAACATTAATAAGAAGTTCTTAAACTTCTAATATGAAAAAGAGTCTAGTACAAAGTTTTTTTAGATTGCAAAAGACAAAAACGGCGCACGGGAAAGACGAATTTTATTAATATGTGACCAAGTTATCAATAAGACAAATATAGAGTTTCAAACTAATCTAAATGATAATACTACCTGTTATAAGGAAAGTTACAAGAGGAATGATACGTGAATCTACCATAATATGGAATGAGATACAAACATACATAATCTATGCTGAATAAAAGTATGAAGTAAAAATAATGCGGAATAATTACATTGGCTAATTTTATACAAATATGAATGCTAATTATGGTGAATTTACAAAGGAACATAATCTATATAGATCTTTAAGGGTTCTTCTACAAGATTATCTTGAGATTTAGCATTTAAATTAAATTTTATACATTTCGCATCAGCAATAATTGCAATTTATCAGTGTAATAGTCAAAGACATTCTCAAGAAATTGTCTTTTGTCATCTCTAAGCATGTCAGGCATTTCGAGCAAATCAACAAAACATGCTTTAGTTTGATTTGCAGCGTTGCTAATGAAAGTCCCTAGGCCAATAAAACATTCACAAATATAATTCATACAAATAAATATGCCATTCGCAATGCAGGTGATGAGGAAAATTAAATCTTAAATAAACTAACAAGATCTATAAATCATTTTAATAATAGTTCTGCAGTACTATAATTATATATAATAATATAGTATTTGAAACACTTCGGATAAAAACATTCTCATTAACAGATTGCATCCGAAACACGGAGCTTAGATTAGGTGTTCCAAACACTCATCATCGATGAACAGCGCCAATTTGAATTTTTAACAGTCCCCGTTAAATGCTGATTCTCAGCCGAGCATAGCAGTAATGCTTCACAGTTGATGACAATTTGTTAAAGCTAATATGTATCGTTACGCGGTGTTTTAACTGTGACCGTTCAAATTTCAAAATGACACCGATAGTCGATTTGATGGAAATCAAATGTGATGAGAGTTTCAAAGAACCCAACCCAACCTTAGAGGTGAATGAAAAAGTAGAAATTGCATAAAATTATTATGTTGTATTAAAAACAATACATAAGTTGTTCAAAGGCTAATTTTTTAATACAGTTTGTAATCTTAACTTAAAAAGTTGACAATGTATGTGGTTATAATAAGTAAATTGATAAATTCTCAATCACCTTATTGGAACAACAGCGGCATGCAATAAAAATATGTCATGAATAATAGTAATAATGTTCATCATGTGTCACACGTAGTGTTCACTGTGCCGTGAACCAGAGAAGCCGCGTTCAGTTGACCGTGTTGCTTCTGCCGATGGCGTACTTTCACTTTTTCTTGCTCTTGCCGAGTGTCAGTGTGTGGTGGCTCTGTGTTAGCTGTTGCTTGCGCCGGTTGAACTCGATCAGGTCGTCCTCCAGCTTCTTGCGGTTGTCGTCCAGGCGCTTGCGCTCCTCGGCGCTGTCTTTCTTCAGTTTGTCGAATTTGAAGTGGAGCTGAAAATGAATGCATCGGTTAATTTAGGATAAATAACAACAATCTGGCAACTCAGACATTTATATTTGCTACGGAGCAGTTAAATATGGATTATGGAAATCTGTGTTAAAAACTGAAATAAAACATTAGTTTTAATACCCAGTAAAGAAAGCTTACATAATTCTGACAAAACACAATGTTTTTTGAATGCAAAGACCATTTACCACAGAGAAATCTGTCTTTAAATAAAGAAATACGCTCAACTGCAAAGTCATGAAGAATTATTTGATTTAAAATGTATAGGATGATAAGAACCTCTTTCTCAGCCTCCTTGAGTTCAGCTTCTTTCTCCTTGACCCTAAGCACAAACATCTGCCTCATCTCATCCTCCTTCTGCTGCAGCTCCTGCAGGTGGGTGCTCCTCTTCTGCTCAAAGGTCTGCTGGAAGCTCACCTACGGAATATGGAATACACTGTTAGTAGATGTTCTGCTTAGTTAAATATTTCAAGCAGTTTAAAAACTTTACTACAAGCGAGTGATTAAGAGAAACATTGTTGTATAGCTCCTGGGAGTGCGGGAGTATAAAGAGTATTGTGTATACTTACGGGCTTGTTGTCAGAGTCTACGTCGGAGAAGCCCATCTGCTGCAGGCGGCGCTTGCGGTAGAGCTCGTAGTGGCGAGCGTGCGTCTTCTCGCGCATGTCCTCCATGTTGGTGCGGATCAGCATCTCGCGCAGCTTTACAAAGTCGCAGTGGGTCTCGTTCTCAACTGGAAATGAACAAATTGCGTCAAAAGAAATGTCTTGCGAAAATCTAACTTTTGATAGTTATTCTCTTGTTAAACTGATACTCTTTAAATAATTACTAATCAACAGTAATTTCTCGAATGATTTCTCTTTATTTATGATATTCAGCTATCGCGCAATAGAGAACAAACATTTTATGCATTGATTACGTATAAAATGTACCCAAAATGATCCAAATTAGAAGTCATTGGATACAAAATGCCTTCCTTTTACAAAAACACTAGAAAATAGATTGAACCGTTGTTCCCAACCAACCTCAATTCTACTTATTATAAGCTACGTTTTGGGTTGTTTTTCATGGAGTAGAAACATCAAATGTATGACATTAATGTACTTTCGCGACATTGGCAAAAGTCAAGCTAACACCTTATTTTTTAAAATATTTTTAACACATATGTTTGTAAAATCAAATACTGTAGAAATACTAATATGCACAGCTCTTCCTTACGCTGAGATGGCAACGTGCTAAACTAGCGCCCCTAGTTCAACGAATTAGGTTTTTCCATACATTTTAATACATTTTCTGTGAAATATATACTTAATAAATTATACAAATCGAAAAATCAAAAAATTAATATCAGGTACACTACATATGATTTTACTCCTTTTTCCTCATGTATATACATACTTTTATAAGAGGTTATTAGGATTGTATTAACATTTAAAGTCTCGCTGGTTGCGTACTGTTCTAATTATTACAAAGAAAATAAAATATTATTACAACAGCAACACAGTCTGTAAGCCTATAGCCCAGGCCACAAGAGGCGGTAATGTAAGCATGTTGCCAGTATTTTGACGTCTATGATATTTGATTACACGGGTAGCTTTGGCAAAAAGGAAATAGGTAAATAGAGCGGTGCTCAACAAAACGCTTGGCTGATCGGTGTCTCAGATTGATCAATCGAAAAGTTGCAAAGAACGGCCGTAAGAGAATCAGAATAAACCAAGAATTCGAGAATATAAGTGTGAAATCTTTGTAAGATCTTGCAGGTTCCAAATATAGTAATGTGGAAAGTTTGCCAGAAGATAGGATAGCAAAAATGGGGCAGACTGAGGAATAGGCAGATTGATTGAATGGAAGAAGAATGGAACCGAATGAGAAGGCCTGAGTACCCGGGGACACGAGCCAGTGGAGACAATTTGTGGAGCAGTCAAAATCCCATCCTGTGACGTAGCACCGCAATGCTGATGATAAATTTGGAACAAATACAGATACCTTGGACAGTTCCCCAGGGGTACTGCCTGGAGCGCACCATCTTGTTGCCGATCCTGGCGAAGTCGGTACTGCCGACCACGGCGAAGGGGATGTGCGAGTTCATGGACGTGTTGGTCTCAGATACGGTCTCATCGTCGGTAGGGAACTGGTAGATTTCCACTCCGTTGGCCTGCAGCTCCGTGATTATCTTGGACTGGAAGGACAAATACAAAAATGAGATTTGGTGGATAGTCTTACATTTAATTTTAATGTGAATACTGCACCAGATTCCCAACTGTCCGAAGCCAGTAGGACTATGGTATCTCCGATTGGGGTATGTTGTGAGACTGAGGGAGTGGGGAGGGGAAGGTTGGGAAGTACCTGGATATTCAGAAATGATCACTAAACATGGCTAAAGCTATATCAGGTAACGCTTCGATTCCAAATGGTGGTCTTTCACCAGGGAGATACTGAGGGTATCTACAACTCTGAAACGAGAAATCAATTTTTTGAAGTAGTTGCATTAAACAATGCAGAAAACAAATTTCCATGAAATATGGACTCAAAAATGGCCTTAAACATCACTTTATATGTTGTTAACTAAACACCACAAATAATTTATCTGTAAATTCTATACGGGCAGTTAGGAAAATCTTTAAGGTTTCAAAGGGCAAAAATCCTCAAACTGTAACCTTTAAATTCTACGAAATAAATACTAAAATGTCAGAAAATAGGTGCAGTTTGAAAACAATTAAAAGCAATTTTGAACATTTTACCAAAAATTTTAGTGCATATTTCATATAGAATTTAAAAGATTACAGTTTGAAGATTATTCTCTTTAACATTTTCCTAATTACCCGTATAGAATTTACAGATAAGTAGATCATTTATAGGATTTCTTGAGTTAGTAGTAACCTGTGGGTATTTTTGGGTGTTGACTATTAGCTTTTAGTGAGCTGAAATTACCCATCGGAAATGCAAAATTTGTATCCGTTGAACGCCGGAGTATCCGATCGGCAATGTTAAAAAACCCCTGAATATAAGTAGATACATGTATTTATAAATTTTTATATAATTTTGACATTTTAAGGTAAGGTAAAAATATAAAAAATACATATATATATACATATTAAAGCATTTCTTTCATAGTCCTCACTAGATCCTGTATTCAGGCGAACTAGGTTTAGAATAAGGGGGTTTCAGCGACTTCTATATTTCAACTTCAAGGTTTGGGTAGGGTATTTCCAGTAACTTCTATTTTTTTTTTATATGAATACCGCACAAGAGTCCCAACTGCTCCGAACTGTCTGGAGCCAGTGAGACTATGACATTCTCAATTCGGGAATGTTGTGAGGCTCAAGTATTGGGTGAGGGGAAGGAGAAGGGGAAGAGGAAAGGTGGGGAAAATACCTGGCTATTCAGATCTGGTCACCAAACACGGCTAAAAGCCATTTCAAGCAACGTTTCAATTCTGAATGGTGGTCTATCACCAGGGCGATACTGAGAGTATCTTCCACTCTGTAATCTATGATGTCGTTTTAAGAATGCGCCCTTGAGGTGATTTTCTCACGAAAACGGCGCTATAGAAGTAATCCAATTATTAATACTAGTCGGTTCTTCTTCTCTTAATTCCTTAAGCCAAGGTTTGCTAGACTTAATGCAATTATTGATTGAATTACTTTGTTTGATACTAAGTGGGAGCGTGTTGTATAATTTTACAACAAAAAATTCAGAGCTTCTTTGTCCAAAAGTAGTATTACTCTAGTTGCCTTGCTCTGGTATAGTATAGTTACAGCCATTTTGTCCTTTTTGTATACTCGGAATATCGAAATATTTTAAAATTTCCATCGTTGATGTCCTTACGGGACCTTGAAAATAGTCTTTATGATGCATTTCTGAGTTGTATTTAGTGGATTTATGTAATTTGATGCAATTAATATAAATATATAAGACAGTAAGCTTTACAAAATATCATTTTGCAAAAAAAAACAAGTAAGTTATTATGAAAACAGACAAATTTAAACTCGGCAAACTATGGGTATTATGTTGCGGGCGTACGCCGTTTTTTTCTGTAATTTTTAGGTCAATGGAGCTATTTTCAGCTCGCTATGTAATTTCCATCATGAGGTAAGGAGTTATGAAAAATCAATTGTAAAAAGGTGAGACGTGAGTTCAATAAGAAAAAATCGTGTTAAAAATCGGGTGAACCCGGGTAGTTAAAAAAATGTGTACTGTAATACGCAAACGATTGGAATAAATGCCAAAAACCAAAGGTTGGTTTATTTATCGACTGTACGATTTAAGAGCTATAAATATGTATGTGTCTACAGATACAGACATCGCAAATTGAAAACATTATTAAATAAATAATGTTCCCAAACAATGTGTATTTCTGTAATGCTTCATAGAACAAGTGTGTCATGTCACATCATGCAATAAACATCATTATACATAATGAAATCATACATCACCGTGCCCAGCACGCTAGTTATACTGTATGATTCGACAAATTGGATTATTTTAATGTACGCTGCAGACAATACCAACTCGTTATACTATTATGTTAAAATAATAATACTTTAAAATTACAACAGACCTTTGATGAAGTCGCGCAGTAAATGAACACATAATAATTTTGCATAAATATTAAATAATGTTATACGAAATCAAAAATAATTTTCCCTTCTCTAATTGTATTGGACGTGAGACAACGAAATGTGAACTTTTTTTTGATTACCCTATGAATCCGCGGTTGCAACATTAACCACCCTACCCATGCGAAGGTACGTGATATGGTCGCTATATTGTGGGCTGAACACAGCCAGTAAAAAGTTTAAAGCCATTTCAAGAAACGTCTCTAATCTGAATAGGGCGATACTGAGAGTACCCTTTCTAAATAAAATAAAATTATGTAACATTTGATTGACAAGAAAGAATTTTTTTTATGGTTTTCGGTAACCGGAAAATTCGGCACACTTTTCAAAAGTGAAGTACAAAAAAAAAAATTTGGTTAATAAGTTAGGTGAGATTAGGTTTTTAAAATACTTTTAATGAATTTATATCACTCTTCAAAAATGTGCTTATATCACTGCCGAATTGTCACGGGACCATGATTTTCATACAGAATATTATGTACAAATGTGATACGAGTGTAAAAACAGTTGTCTGTCTCCCTATCCTCCCTTTTCCACGAGGTGTACTTACCTTGAACTTCTGCAGCTCAGTTTTGGAAATGGTATCAGCCTTAGCGATGATGGGAATGATGTTCACCTTGGTGTCCAGCTTCTTCATGCACACCAGATCAATTGATTTCAAGCCATGACCTAGAAATAGAAAGAAAAACACGTTAAATACGGGGTCCACGAACCTCGGCAATAAGTGAAACCTGTTTTATCTATTCACGACATTCTCTGGCAATTTGTATTATAGAAATGCTGATTCAATTAACAACAGAGCCACTAGACACATTTTATCAGCAAAATATAATTTTAAACAAATATTTATTATTTGTCACCCACATTATGACACGTAGGCTCTTCACTGTACGGCTGAGTAAGTTAATAAGAATCTGTTTATTAATGCGATGGAAGGAACATAAAACAATTTACAAAACAGAGATTTTTTGTAGAAACACTATAAAAAAATACTTTTTAAGGTAAATATTGCTTAACCCACACGCTCTAATGCGCTGAGAACATTCGCCTCTAGTACCAAGTAGACATGGGCGAAATTGAATAAATTCAATCTTGTCACACACGATTTGATTCTCAATTCAATGCGGAATTGATTCTTAATTCCATGATTATTTACTGAGGGACACCATAATTACAGGGCGGATTTGTGCAGTTTGCAGGACTAAATCATTTTATTTTAGTTATTTGTACATTTAAGTTTACAAAATAACTACTTATATACTATTACATAAAACTAATTAATATAAGTTGTATACTATTGGGTACTTTATTATATATAGCTAATGTTAAATTATATACGATTGGATTTTATCTTGCTTAACTTAATGTGGTTTTTACAATCTATTTATTTATTCATTGGTATAATTGGACAGGCAGTGCATTATAACATTTCACCCCTTTGTAAAATAAACTGTTTTGCGTATTGGATTGAATTTCTAACATATAGTATACCTATTAGTACGGTCACTTCCGGACATGTTTCCACTAACACTTGACAAACAACATGATTTACAGAAAACCTACTATGTAATACCACCACAAGCCAACAAAATAATATTTCAAAAAGGACCTAACTACATGGCAATTAAAGTATATAACAACCTTCCACATAACATCAAACAAACAAACACACTATCTACTTCTATTTAAATCATCACTAAAAACATTCCTTCTGAACGAACACCTTAAACGAATACTTTGAACACAAGGAACGATGTACCAAGAATGACAGATAAATTAAGCAATGTCGGAAAAAAAATGCCCTACGACGGGAAATCTGACACATTTACCAATTACATAGAAATATTGGAATAAAAAAAAATATAGTCATTGGCAATTACCTGTGATATCATTAATAAGTATTGAAACTCTGTTTCCCAGAGTTGTAACCATTCATTTAAAAGTAGACCGTGCAAGCTGATCCGTGCGAAAGTTGAGCCATGTATGTTTTTGGAGTGATAAACTAACAGTATTTTATATTTTCATATGAAGCGGTAACTTTGTGTTGTGACATTATAATTTTAACTTTATACTGCCCCGAAGAAGCGATGGTAGTAGTGAAACCCGGTCGACAATAAGGACATAAAATAAAAGTGATATAAACAAAGCAACTGTTTTATTTAAAAACAATATTTTAGTTGATACAACTGTCAAATGTAATTGTTGTGCTAGCGAATGTCGACTAATAACCAATACTGTTGATAAAGTCTTTCATGCTACAGCCCCTGTTATTATAAACATCGGGAACATGGTGACAAGTCGAAAAGAATTACTTAATTTTGGTACATGGTTGAAGCAACACCATTAAATTTAAAAAATACTTTCACTGGTTCAATTTCACCTTAATTCATTTTTATTGTTCAGGGATCAGGGAAAATGTAAGAAGGAAGGGAAATGGACTTGACTAGATCTAGTCGGGTATTTGCGTTACAGATTTAGTGTTTACCAACCCGTGGGACAGATGAAGTAGAGGCACACGTGCGTGCGGCTGTCGTGGTAGGAGTTAAGGGCGCGCTTGATCTTCAGCTCCTCCTGCAGGAAAGCCTCGAACTGGGCATCGATATAATCCACCACCGCTTTGAAACTGTCGTCCTTGTTGATCTGGTCGCCGTAGCCGACGGTGTCGCAGATCGTCAGCTGAAATCACAATGCGAGGTTAAAAGGGTGAAATTAATTCGAAGTTCTCAAAAGACCAGAAAAACCTTTTACGTTGGAAAACGTTTTCAAATCGTATTTTGATCTTTAGTATAGAAAAAAAATTCTTATCTGCAGGTCATACTCTTATTTTTAATGTGAATAATGCACAGGAGTCCTAATTGTCTGAAGCCAGTGGGACTATAGCATCCTCGATTGGGGTATGTTGTGGGGCTAAAAGGAGCAGGGAGAGGAAGGATTTGGGAAGTACCTGGCTATTTAGACGGACTAAAGCCAAGACGGACTAAACATGACTAAAGCCATTTCAAATAATGTTTCGATTCTGAACAGCGGTTTTTCACCAGGGCGATACTGAGAGTATCTACCACTCTGCGATGTTGGTAGACTCGGCAATCGTGAGAATACAGATATATTGTATTAGCTTATTCAAATGTTGCATATTAAACCTTTACAATGCTCGGCCTTTTCAATACAATCTTTCCCATCAAGCGGCATGTTTTGACACAATGTAAGAGCGCTGTACAAATACTACTTGCAAGGGTTTATCTCATTATGTACATAAACAGAAAACATACTTACTTGGTAGGGCACTCCAGATTAAAACTTAATTAAATTACAATGTTTTGGGCTGAGATGGTATGACTTGACTAATGATGGCTGCACGCACAGGACACATATATTAGAAAACACAAGCAGTGTCATAAATATTTGTACAAATTAAATAAATAAATATGCGACAGCCAATAGACTAGGTTTTAAGTAAGGGTTGAATTAGTTTGGGCTCACCTTCAATCGGACATTGGACTCCTGTAGCTCGTACGTGTGAGCCTTCAACTTGACCGTGGGCAGAGAGTGGGGACTCGGGGTGGATTCAAAGCTCGTGTTGAACAGCGAATCCATCAGGGTGGACTTGCCCAGACCCGTCTCACCTGAAACAATCAAAATTCACACATTACCTTTAAACTGATTCAAACCAAGAAAGGATGGACTCTACGCATCACTTTTAATTTTATATTAAAAAAAATGCAGACGTTCAGGAATGCTGTGTGGAAGGAAAATGAGTGAACCTCTATCTTGAAGAGACCCATATTGAAGCTGAGCAATTATACTAAATATTCAGGACACCTATTGAAATACAGGTAGAATAA
>JAHDVE020010063.1:0-93667 GCA_022606495.2 Halesus radiatus | reverse complement strand
TATCAAAAATCAACTTATCAATTGCCTAGAATCAAATAATCTATTATCCCAGAAACAATTTGGATTCCTTAAAAAATTAGGAACATCCAACGCCATAGCCTCAGTAACTGAATATATTAAAAAATCTATAGACTCACATAGAAAAATGCATATTCCTCGACCTTTCAAAAGCCTTTGATAACATAAACCAAACACATCTGTTTAAAAAACTTGAAAATACAGGGATTACTGAAAAAGAACTGACATTTTTTTAAAGTTTCATGGAATACAGAAAGCAAACGGTTAGACACAACAACATTACTAGCAAATTTATTGATGTCAAATTCTGGGTGCTTCAAGGAAGTATTCTGGGTCCAATTCTGTTAATAATTTACATAAATGACCTATGTCACATGTGAAACCAAAATAAAAGTATAACGGTAGTAACCGGGACTCGAACCTGGGTATCTTTTTCTTTTCTGTGTCTTTTCAGTCTCATGTTTCATTTTGAGAGTTGTCAATATTATCTTCAATGAATTGTTTATATTTATTTTCTTTTCCACTTATTGTTTTCGTAACGCAAAAAGAATACACCTAAAAAACCTTTGCAATTAATTAGTACAATATATTCATTTTTCGTGGTCTTTTTAGCGCCAGCAACAGGTAGTAAGATAAATGGAAAGTATTATTGTTTTAGAGTATAATTGTTTTATTGACATCATACATATGCCTGTTAAAGATTTGGTAGGAATCCCTAATGAGGAAGATTGTGGATATGATAAAATAGTTTAATATGATTGTAAATTAATTAAAAAACATATACTTAGTATTCACCACTTTATAAATAAACGTAGATATCTATATGTTTAGAAAGCGATGCTTTCATCATCAGGAATATATGAATACAAAGTATATTTTTTAATTAGTTTATTAATAATGACGCCACAAAGTGAATACCAATCGTTTAAAGAAATTATAATATATTTGTATTTTGCCATGTAACATATGATAAATTAATGTACCGTAAATGGTTTTTAATAAAAAATAAACAAAAGAACGTATCTATATATTATATAGCTCGAACATTTTCAATTCACTTACCAATCAATCTAAAAGAGCATCTTCCGTGTACAAGTTTTTTTAAGCCTTTAACGATCCCAGTTCGTATGTTGTTGATTCTAATTTAAAAACAAACTGGTCGTAACTTGGGTTACGCCTGGCTTACTTCATTACACGTACACCGTGAATTGTACACACTGCACTTGCGTCCAGTCCCTCTCAGCAGACCGCCGCCTCGCCCGTCATGCAATTAGGGGCTAAGCCCGTGCGAAAGATAACCACTACGGCCGGTGATAAATTCCAACATGCAAATTAATGGACCAAGCTGGCTTAGCCCAACCCTACTGGCTATAAATAGATTAAACTGAGTACTCGTACGACTGAGCAACTTTGGGGGCTGCCATGTTATGTTGTGTGAATTTCAACACCTAGGGGTTAGTGGGTCTCATTGCGTTGTATCATTAAGATTTCTCTTGAAAATGAAAATTAAATATTATTTAAAACACAAACGTGTTTAAAACAAATAAATTGGTGATAAGACTCCTTACTTAAGTACAACGGAACAGCTTCGGATGCTGCCAAGTTATGTTGCTACATAATTTCTTCAAACGATTGGTATTCACTTCGTGGCGTCATTATTAAAAAAAATAGAATAATATATATGGATATCTACATGTTTCGAAAGTATTCACATATTATATATTATTATTAGTATTCATATATTCCTGATGATGAAAGCATCGCTTTCGAAACATGTTGATTTCAATGCATATTTGTAAAGTGGTGAATATTAAGTCTATTTTTAAATTCATATACGAGGTTTGTTCAAAAGAAATGGTGAATTTCGAATTTTTTCGAAAAGTATTTATTTATTCATCAATATCCATTTTCTCCCCTTCAAAGTAATCTCCCTCAATTATAATGCACTTATGCCAGCGCTTCTCCCAATCTTGGAAGCACTTTTGGAATGCGCTTTTCGGTATGGCCATCAGCTCGTTCTTCGATTCTGACTTTATCTCATTAATTGTGGCAAAACGCTTTCCTTTCACTGGTCTCTTCAGTTTCGGGAATAGGAAAAAGTTGCAAAGAGCCAAATCTGGTGAATACGGTGGTTGAGGCATGATTACGGTGTTGTTTTTGGCCAAATAATCACGAACAGGCATTGATGTGTGAGCTTGTGCATTATCGTGATGCAAAATCCATGATTTGTTTTTCCACAATTCCGATCGTTTGAGCCGTATTGCTTCACGCAAACGTTGCATACCTTCCTTGTTGTATTCCTTATTAACCGTACAACCTGTTGGAAAGAACTCATGATGCACCACGCTATTGTAATCGAAGAAAACAGTGAGCAAAACCTTCACATTTGATCGAACTTGGCGTGCTTTTTTCGGTCTTGACTCTTCTGGCCGCTTTCATTGGGATGATTGGGCCTTGGTTTCGACGTCATAACCATATACTCACGTTTTATCACCAGTTATGACCCTTTTGAGCAAATCTGGATCGTCGTTGATGTCATTTAACAACTCCTGAGCGATACTAATGCGACGTTGCTTTTGCTCAAAAAACTTCGCTGCCACACGTTTTATGCCCAAAACATCTGACAAAATTGCATGGCATGAGCCGATTGATATGCCAATATCTTCTGCAACTTCCTTAAGAGTTATTCGACGATTTTCCAAAACCATTTTCTTCAATGTTTCGATGTTTTCTTCGTTTGTTGACTTGGTTGCAACTCCAGGACGCTCATCGTCATTAACATCTTCTCGGCCTTTTGTAAAGCGCTTGTACCACTTATAAACACCTTTTTGAGACAAAGTAGACTTGCTGAATGCCACAATAGACATTTTAAGTGCGTTGGAGCACTTTATTTCATTTTTAACGCAAAATTTAATACATATTCTTTGATACATTTTTTTCAAAAGTAAAAAAATCGAAGAACACACAAAAACTTGACTAACCTTTCCAGTTGTCAAAAACAAACTACTAATCCAAAATGGCTGATATTGTTAACATATGATAAACATATGTGTACTAACATAACAAAAAAAAATCGATAATCGAATGAACACTGCCCGCGAAAATTCAAAATTCACCTTTTCTTTTGAACAAACCTCTAAGTTGTTATCATTTCAACATCTAAGGGTTGTATCTCATTACGTAGTCCCTGGTTTGAATATCGAAAATATTAGGGGGTAGAAAGACGTGGGAGAAGGATTAATTATTAATTCGAAAATATTATTGTAAATCATTGAAGATGATGGGATTTACTCACAGAATAGGTAAACCATTCAAGGACCCTCAATCAGTTCTAATTCTATACAGCGACTTAATTAGAAGTAATCTGGAATACGGAAGTACTATTTGGAATCATCATTACTATAAATATGAAAAGAGGGTTGAATCTGTTAAAATACAAAGCAAAACACACAAAAGTTTTAAGATTGTACTTAGGTTACATGTATAATCTGGCTATAAATAACTTTAAAAGGGGACTCATGCTACTGAGTTACTTCAGAGAGTGCCATGTTATATTGTGTGAATTTCGAAACCTAAAGGTTCGTGTATCTCATTATCATACATTGTATTTACAGCGCCCTTGAGGTGATTTTTCACAAAAACGGCGCTATAAAAATCATCCGATTATTATTATTATTATAACATTATATTCATACCAAACTGCCGAAATGAGATTTTTGAGAGGAGCTGCAGGAGTCACGAAATTTGATCGAATAAGAAGCTCGATGATATTGATGAAAATCTGAAATGTTTATTCGTAGAAATAAAAAAACATTTTAATATTTTTTTTTAAAGTGAACCAGTCTGATCATAATTTTTTTCTAGTATTGCCATTTGAAAAAATAACAGTTACAAGAGGAGCCTGGAAATTCCTACGAGAATTAATCGTTTTAATCTGAAAGAACACAGGAAGCGAATTAAAGTTGTAAATTTAAAATGGCTTCTAAGTAACACCTAGGTATTATTGGAAACGAAAAACAACTTTTTAAATGTTTTACTGCTGAAAATATGAGGAGCTTAACATCAAACCACTATTTAATTACTCTTTATAAAAAAAACTAACTGAGGTGGCTTGGGCACGTATTAAAAATTCCAGAAGGTCAAATTCCACTGAAAATTCTGAGTGTTATTCCAGAGGCAAGACGTCCAGTGGATCGCCCCAGACAAAGGTGGGAGAAGAAACTGGAGAGGCTGTGCGAGGAGAGGCTGGCCTACTATGGACGGATGCCATAAACGTAGCATAGGACAGGGACGCCTGGAGGCACTTTGTCGATGCGATGGGTCACCAACCCGAGTACGACAAGGGGAAGAAGATATGGATATAAGCAAGAGATTTTGCCACATTACATTTTGTGAATTCAACACCTAAGGGTTTAATCTTAAAAAATAATCTTATTTATAAATAAATTAATTTAAAAATATACTTATTATTCACCACTTTATAAATACACATTCCATCTACATGGAATATTATTCATATAATATTATATGAATAGTATTCATATATTTTTGATGATAAAAGCATCGCTTTCGAAACATGTAGATATCCATGTATATTTATGAAGTGGTGAATGCTAAGTATATTTTTTAATTAATTTATTAAAAATGACGCCACAAAGTGAATACAATATGAAGAAATTATATCTTATAATTTAAAAAATAAAACAAAAACTTTGTTAACATCACTTTTATTTATACTTTTGCCGACCGGGTCTTGCTACTATCTTAGCTTCTTCAGGGCAGTATACAACTAAACTATGAACTAAGATACACATGTGTTATAGATTGATACAAACAGGCTAGTGAAGGGCCAAGGGTGGGAGGTCAGCAGGTAGCTGCTGACCGGGAAGGGTGTGTACTTTGTTTATTAGGAATAATTTAAGGATAATAATTTAAGGAATAATTATAATGTCACATCACCAAGTTACCGGTTCATATGAAAAAAAAACTTATTTATATTTTGGTATTTTGCCATTTGTTTGAATGGTAGATAGGTCATGTCTGGTGTCACCACCGCGGATTTTATATACTCCCAGTCACGAAAAATATTATTTCATCCCACTTTTAGACTCCAGAGACAAAATCCTGCATTCGTCACCCAACCTGAGATTATCGAGAAAACTTATAATGAATTGTAAACTCACAATATACCGGAGTACCATCAGATTTTATTTTAAAAATATTCGAATAAATCCTTTGTTTTATGATTTTTACACGTGTTAAATAAAATATATTTATTAATTAATTATTCTGAAGGGCATTTACATATTTTTTTTACATTTAACATGATTTTGTGCACAATACAGAAATATATTTTTTTTTAAGATAACAAAAGACGCAATAGGCATATAAGTGTAACATGTGATACGTAGGTATATATGTATTTATTTTATCATTAACAACGAAAAACAGAAAAAAAAATTCCAAGTGAGATATCGAATTAATTAAAATATAAGGTCATCAAATAAAATATTGCAGACTTTATTTTCAGAGTGAAATTTAAAAAAAAAAAAGTTAATTGGAAACGTATATTCTACTCTGAATATTGATTTGATCATATTCGTAAAACGTAACGATTAAAAAAACTTTTGCGACAATTTAAAATACGTATTTTAAAAACTGATTTTTTTTACCGGTTATAAAACATGACAATTTATTATGATAGACAGAAAAGGGAATTTCATCCGTAGAACAAAGCTTTGCAGTCTCGTATAATCGAGTTGTGGAATTCTCTTTTAAGCCCTTACTTATAATTATTAATATACTTTTCATTTTCTTTTAACAACTACATATTCTTAAAAGATATCACATTCACTAACAGGTTCAACTGAAACCGTTCAAACTCGGAAAACAATACGAGATAATACGAACGGCATTTGGAGAGATAAATATTCTGTTTTTTTTTTTCCATCAAGCTGTAAAATCTCTTTTAAGTTTTGTAATACATAGATAATGGAGATAGGAATGTACGCAAATTACTACAGATTTCGATAAAAATTGATTTAAATATGAGGATATATTCTATATTAAATCCCAGACCACTGAAATGAAGTAAATAACAATTTAATATTTATTTTTATAAACAATAATTATTAGCCTGAAACACTCATCCAGATTGAAAAAAACCTTTCCGAGCAAAGATAAATGTCGCCGACAGGACTCGAACCTGCACCCTTCTGATTGCCGGTCAGATGTTCTACCATTGAGCTACGTCGGCTTATCGCCACCCTTTGCGCTATGGACAAAAATCTCGTCTTAAGTTTTTAAGAACTTTAGTTTATTAATTAATAAATTTAATATTTATTTCTGTGAAAAAACTTAGCAACGTTCATAATTTTTAAACAAAAACGGAGGTCATTCTAAGCAATTAGACAGTACATCTAATATCATAAGCAAAGTCAAAATCACAGCATACTTGAGGCATGTACCGCGTTTTTATTTTATTCTCGATGTACTGTGTTTTTGATGAACAAACAACGACATTGTATCGTATTCTAAAGGAAGCAAGGTCATCATGTTTTTTGCCTTTCATAGGAAAAATCTCGGAGTAATTTTTTAAGGTAGAATTGTTCAACTTTTTTTTATATATGTGATTTTTGATAGGCATTTTTTTCTTCATATATGCAGCTAGGCAATTTTTTACCGCCTAAACATACGCAAAATATATTACAACAAAAAAATCATATTAGAAACACACCATTTTTACTACTTAACACAGTGTTCTTGTTTATGAAAATAATGTTAAAAAATATATTTTTTAGGTATTTTACGTAATAGGTTTACTTTCGAAAATTGCATTTTAAAATTAAGTAATATGATCCAAAACATTTATCTAAAAGTTCATTAATAAATTATTTTATAATTAATTCATTAATTGTTTTTGTGTTTAATTCGTAGAAGTCTATTTAATTTAAAAAATATATTGTATTAATAATTATTAAATTTGATTTACATTTTTTTTGTTTTTAAATTATTTTACAATGCTGATAAAGATGAAGGGTCTCATATTTAAGAATATGACTTTTGCTAATAACTACCCTTTAACTTATGGCGGCAGAATACTATAGCCATGCTAAAGCTAAAAAGAAATTCTCCTTCATTATGTTGACCACCACAATATTTGTTGAAGCTTTTGGGTACCCTCTGGATTTATTTTGTAATTTTTTTAAAATGTGTTTTGTCTTACTACACGACTATAATAGCTTTTACGAAAATGTATGCGCAACTAGATCTCAGAATAATTACGGTAGCAGCTTTAAGAATTGTAATTCAGTCTAGTTTCTACACGTGTCTGTTGGCGTTATCCCGGGAACAATGAAAGTCCTTCACAGGAATAACTTAGGAAGATTAGGGAATGGGAGTGATTACTTCTCCAGCTGGGAGGCTGCTTTGAAAAGATAACTCCAAGGAAGATCTTTGTCAATGGAGAGATTGTGCGCTTAAATCCGTTGGAATATGTGAAAATACACGCAGCAGTGCTAAATGTATCCACTCCAGCAGTGCCGTGCACAGACTTTTTAATCAGGGTAAACAGTAAGAGAAACAGTAAATGGCTAAGCTGCTGTCTTCAACCGATATTTTTTGTCATTACCTGTTACCTCAAATATCCAAATAACCACTACATTTATGCATATTACATGCCAATTACTGGATACATAAAATAAAATTTCAACACTTTTTTGAGGTACAATTATTGCACGAAAAAAGTCAACACAACACAATATTTTATAATTATTTCGTTAGTAAAGTTGTATTAATCAATAGAGGTACCAACAGATGACACTGATTGCTACATTATTTTGTAATTTGTACCGATAGGCATAGCATTTACGACACCAACACAAACGAGCCTTCTCTCGAATGCGTATTGCGCATACATGTACATTTTTTCTGGGGAATTCCGTCAATATTTAAATATGACATTTTGTATTCTTAGTTCCTGCTTTTGACACGCTATGGGGCGCGAGTGGCGCTGAAATTCGTAGCTATTTTTGGAAGAATCCATTGATTTCTTGCAATATTTTAATACATTTTTATAGTATTTATTTTAATATGATTATGATAGGATAGGCAGTGCTAATGCGCCTATGTGCAATGCACGCCTCTGTACTCTAAGACGAATCGTAAGCACAGTAAGTTATTTTAATTGTCCATATAAAATCGTTATAATGTATACAATAATTACACGTGTACCTCATACGATTCGTCCTTCAAAAACATTCAGGCAATTTTGGACAAAACATGTTTGTCTACTAAAAATATATTATATTTCATAGTGGAGCTCCAATTAACGGCTTAATACGCATTGACATTGAATACAATTTCAGGCAACATGAAAAAAGGTATTGAAATGATTTTTTCACAATTAGTGTAACAATTTGTATAGTGTGAAAAAAACGTTAAAACTTATTCTTATAAATTTTATTGTTTTTTATAGGTTGCTATTATAACATTCTCTGTGGGAACATCAGTTATAAAATTAAGTATAGTAAAGAAAGAATGTTACTTAAGTAATTATGTATCAAAATTAACAACATAAATAAAATTTATTAAATTTATTGTAAATATAAATCAAGGAAAAAAAAATCAAGGAGTTTTTAGAACGTATTCATAAAGAAAGTGGTTGGAAAAAGTGGTAGGTAGCGAAAGCGAATGGTAGACAAAATTGGGGACGTCCGAGGAAGATATGTCCAAAATGGAGCGAAATAATAATCTAGTCTCATTCAACGGAAGCAATCTTTCAAAAGTTCCTTCCATAGATATGCTTAGCGTAACTCAAGTGACCAGCCTCTAAGAAGTTAGCCTCTCAGAAGTTGGAAATACTGTACAGGGCTCGCAGATACTATGAAAATACACAACTGCTGACCCTGCACAAATCACAAGTGCGCCTCACTGTTTGGCAGCCACTTCTGGTTTGACGCTCCAAAATACTTGAAAAAACCCTTGACTCTGTGCAGAAACGGGCGGTCTGTTTGATAGATTCCCCTGTCTTAAATGACGCATTGCAATCTTTAGAGTACTGGGTGGAATGCTCTCCTTGTTCTACCGATATGTCAATGGAAGATGCTCCGAGGACGACATTCTCTTTGCACTCCGTTCTTCATTAATCCGCTCCACGTACCCAAAACATATTCGCTTATTACGCTTACACCAGCCTTGAATTCTTTTTAGATCTCCACTTATAATGCGCTCGTACATGGTTTTATTACATACATTTACGTACATTCATTTCTACAGTAGTTTCAGTCAGTTTTATGTCTCACTACCATACATCAGGGTTGGTATTAGTACTTCATTGTGAACTTAAAAACAAATTTAAGGTATTTTTATGTAAGGTTTACCATTAAGCTGAGACAAAAAATAAACAACCCTATCCGACACCATAAAATCCAGTCCACCTAAATCAGCACTACAGCCTGATGTAACAACTTGTTTTTGTGCAAAAATCCACGAAGCAGAAAGTCAACCGATACACCGGAAGCGCAAGTAGCAAAATAAGCGTAAGTAGCAACATAAACACAACTAGCAACATAAGCGTTTAAACAGAATAATATAAGCATAAGCCAACATATTTTACATTCTTGTTGACTAAGTGGCTCCTACTTAATATTGACAGCTTGCAATCAATCTTACTTTAAGCGAACGGTGCTCGCCACTCCCCTTCGCATGTTCATGTTCACGCGTATTATGTATGATGTTATACAACCATGCAGAACCATGTATGGAATACTTGATATTAATACCGTGTGGAATATATTTTTCTTTTCTTCACCATGAAAAACCACCTCATGGGAATCTTAAAATAATTATTGAAATTGCCCACAGAAGAAAATATTTAGGACTAAGAAAACCAACCTATTTTTACATACTTAATACTTAATTTAGAGCCTAAAGCCAGTGGGACAATGGCTTCTTCAATTCCCGAAAAATGTGGAGAAGGAGGGTAGAAAAATAACGATTGGGAAATTCTTAAATAAATATAGCTAATGCCATTCCTAAGTACTGGTCTTTCAATAGTACGAAACCCACATTCACCCTTCTTGAAATATTCCTATCAGTCTTTGCATCTCTCGTAAAAATACTTTACAAATATACAAACTCATCGAATTGCTCCAAGTATTCATCATTCACAACTATATTGCGCATTGTTTTCGTACTCTCTCTTTCAAACTTTAATGACTTTAGACTTACTTACATTACCATTAGCTCATTCCCCGTACACACTTCTTTCATCCTAGATACGAGGGACTGTCCGAATTATGGAGGGTTAAAAGAGAATTACAAAGCTATGAAGGCAACAATAGAACAGCATATCATAAAATATCATATACCTATAATACTTCAATATCCTTTCTTGTCTATTATTGTATTGGTGAAAGTAGCGAACAATCGCTTTAATAAATAGCTGAGTGATGTCAAAAACAGACAATTCTTCAAAGTACTGTTTGGACTAAAGCGAATGAGTTTTTTTGTTTGTTATGGACAGGGTTTAAGTGAACCTATTTTACTCACCCCATCGTCCTTTGACAATTGTTTATTATTGATTAATAATTTCTTCAAATGCTTACAGATCGACACACTTATATTTGCAGTTGACGGATATGCCACTGTAAATGTTGGGTTACTATTGTAAAATAAACTACTACACTTAGTTATTATTTGAAAAAAAATAGTTTCCGAATAATATAATTTAGTTTCCAAGCTTAAAAATTATTATATTTATTATTATAAAAATAATTAAAAGCCTGAATTATTGACGTCATCAATAAATATGAATATTACAGTTTTTTTTCAAATAAACTAATCATAAAAAATAAAAAAAAATCTTCTCATTTATAATAAATTATTACCGTGAAGGTGATAACACGGCCCAGAGGTTGAGTGGTTACGAATTACGAGTTGGCTACGAATCTGGAGGTCACGGGTTCAAATCCTGGCGTGGGCAAGTCAATTTTATTTGATTAATCACATCACAGTCGTTTCAAAAATTATTTATTCATTAAAAATAACATACAATATATTTGGGGCACGTTCCAGAGTATTAGACACTTTCAGTGTGGTCCTGGTGAAAGGCCTCCATTCAGAACCGAAGCGTGGCTTAAGATGGATTTAATTGTGTTGGTGATCAGATCTGAATAGCCAGATACTTTCCCACCTTTCTCTTTTCCATCTCTACTACTCCAGATGGTTGGTAACAATGGTAACTTTTGTGCAATACTCATACAAAAATAAATTTAAAAAAACACATCTCCAACTGGCAGCAATGAAATGAACAACAGGGTTGTCAAAATATCGGGAAAAATGCTTCGTCCATCAATATTTCTACAGGATTTCATGTATCGCTTTAACCCATACTAGTATGTGATTTAAATATTAACTTCATACAGGTATGTTATCTTTTAGAATGCCGTGTGAAAAGTCTTTTGAGGAAAGGTAGAAGTGACCCTGAATTTTAAAAATAAGTTTTACGAGGGAACCAAATCAATCCATAGCCGAGTTGTTGAATACGAGAAAGAGCCATAGAAACGTTCATTTCTCATGTGGTTAAAGTCAACCGTATACAAGGTGGTAAGAGACGTACCTGACTTACTTTAACCCGTGATTCCTGACCTCGTTTGAAGTAAAAAATGTAAATGAAATTTTGGTCTCATCTGACATATTTTTAAAATACTTATAATAACATAAAAGTTCTGTAGATATTTGACAGGTTGGGTCAAGGTGGAGTGTTGGGAGGTTACCAGGCTGAGTAATTAGTAACGAGATGTTAATTAATTTATTTTATTGTATTTGAACAACAAAAAAAACACAAAAAATTTCATCGGAGACAAAAATTTTATTGACATTTTTTATTCCAAATATGGTCTGGAATCACTGGTTAAATAAAGTAAATCTATTAACACCTTGTATTATAAAAACAAAATAATAAAAAAATGCATTAAAATATGTTGACAGCCGAATCAATAAAACAAGGCGACTTTTATTTCGCTTTTGGCAATCCGCAAAATCTACCAATTATGAGGTTAAAGTTTTTCATTTTTAAAATCCTTTTTAAACTAGGAACAAATTCGGCATTCACGTTTTTCGTAAGGCCGTTTTCCACAATTTCATTTCAAAAGGCAGCAAATTTTTTTATGAGGCAATCTTTAACATCATTTTATGCCAAATATGTTTCATTTTCTGCTATCTCTGAGTCGCCGTTGAAGTGGGGTATTTTATATTGTCCTTGTTCTGGAAGAAACCTTAACATGTTAGAGTAGAAGTTTACTGCTAGCAGACAGAAGTTATTATGTTCTCAAAACGTTGTATAATTACTTTGTCTTACTTTGTTCATTTTACCGGTTGATATACCTAGTAATGTTGTCCACTTTTCAGTGCCTCCTAAAATTGTACGTGGTATATTGTAAACTTATTACCAGTTTGATGTACAAAAAGGAAAAAAAAAGTGAAAGTATTCAAATGAAGTGTTGGTACAGCAGATCATTTTAAAGCGATTTTTGTTTGTATTGCGTTCTATTTCGTAGGACTATTATATGTGACAAATTTGAACCACTATCGATATGCACAAGTACATTCAAACGTGCGCTCTTTAAAATGATTTGTCTGTGTACCGGACGTCCCGTCTCCCAGATTATTCCGACGCGGCCATTTTTCGTCGTATTTATGTATTAGAATTTTATGTTTTGTTTGTTAATATATGTAACGGGCGGTCTGGCGAGCTTGTTCGCACCAGACCGCTCAAACTGAAATGACTGAATAATAGCGTTGAAGCGGTACGGTTGGTGGGAGGGAGACCGACTTGTCAGGCATCTACACTGTACCGGCGGTCCGCGCTTGGTGGACCGTATAAATAGCCTGCAAACGCCAGTTTGCGGCAGTTAGCATTCGACCGCCAGCCTGATAAGTACTCCTCTCTGCCTGCCGCCCACTGTGACTTCTGAACCACTCGCCTTGTTTCACTCTGACCACTGCTTACCCCCATCGGACTAGTGCCTCGGACTGGACCCAATTAGCAACTGCCCCGGACAAGATTATATATATAATATATATATATGTAATATATATGTACGCATCTTCTGATTATCGACTTAAGAGGAATACACAAGTCAAAAATATTTCTACAAGCTTTGTGTAATCACAAATTGTTTCATCAGAAATACAGACAATCGGCATAAAAATGTCTCGACTAAATGACTTTAGAAATGTTTAATGTAGGCGAAAATCGGTTTTTATTTATTTTATGAATAATTTAACAGAAAAAAAAAATTATCAAGGGAGACTGTTACAAATACCATTTGTCATAAAATAGTGATTTTAAAAGTTGTTTCTTATATGCGTTCATAGTTTTATAATTAAACAATATGTTTCATTTAGTTGATAACGCTTATATTTTTTATAACGTAATTAATAATTTTATTTTAATTACGTTATAAATTATTATTCCATAAAAAAAAAGCTTGAATTTATCTACATTAACAGTAAAAACATATTATTAATGTAATTTTTTTACATATAATATTGGTTGAACGTCTGTGAAATTCTTTATAAATTTATAATTTTTCCTTCTTTATAATACCCGTTGTTTATTGGATCGCCTTTTTATATACATGCTGTATATTCATGATTATTATATTTCACTGTATAATAATCAGACCGCCGAAACACGGACATGGGTCAAGTCAGGTGGCCCCAATGTTTTATTGTTTATAAAATTATGAAGAATAAAGAAAAATAGAAACAAAAAACGTGGTTATGATATTCATGTTGTAAACCAATACGTAGTGAAGGCTAATCGAAAATAGTGATTTCACTGATATATTTGCATAAAAAAAATCTAATTTATCAACAGTCTTCAGCTAATTAATATCAAGAAATATTATTATTTATAATTAATTGTGTGTGCTCTTACGAAACTGTACAATATTTATATATTTTTATGCCCTATTATTTCCTTGAATTTGCATATAAAAAATATGAAAAATAAAGTCATTTTTAATATAAATTATTCATTTAATAGGAGTTAATAATCATTTTTTCATTTTGATAATATTTTTAAGTGTTCTATATATTCTTTATTAATATATACATATCAACATGTCGAAATTACAATATTGTATATTAATAAAATGGTGAATACGAAGAAATTTTTAATTGCTTTTGTTTGTTATTTGTCTATTCTTATGTTATTATTTTTTATGTTTATTATTTGTCTATTCTTGTCATTATTTCTCATTACACCCAGGAAAATACTTTGTATACACCATCACACGCTATTTTTCCTGCGTCGATCTATCTGGGTCCCGTGACTCTACAATGAAAAGTATGAAGTTTGTTGGAAAAACTCTTCGTTTTTCCAATATTACGTTTTTTAATTGATATACAAACCTCGAAATCCTGCGATCTTTTTACATGGCTTTTGCTGTTATAGCAATATTGCTTTCCTGCGATAATATATTAAATAGCGATTTAAATAAAAAATTTCCTATTCACTTTATTGTGCGTCATTTCATCATAATTTTATAACCTGGCTGAGCTGAACTTGTTAGTTGAACATACCTTTAAGCTCTTTTTCATTAACTGCTCCGAGAAGTAACTTGAAAGGGTCAGATGCCCTTGGGCCTGGGCACTATCCGTCTGATTGGATTTGGTTATTTTAGGAAGGAATTCTTGATACTTTTATTAATAAATTTGTTGTGTGACCCAGCAGAGGAGTTTTCCTTTCATAAGACCCCCAGAGAAATTGAGAAATTAATAGGAAAGAATTGTTTATACTCCGAAAATGATAAAACTTTTTTTACCAGACTTATTTATTCTATACCTGAAATTATCGAGAATTTACGTGCTTTCAGACAATCATAATTATTGTAATTGGTTTTTTCAACATAATAGTTTACGGACAAAATATTTATTTTTGTAATAATTTTAAGAAAAAAAATAAATTATATTTATTTTTTAACCATCGTAGATAATATTAACAACTCCTAAATCTAAAAATGAAACCGAAAAGACACTGAACAGAAAAATATAACGGTAGCAGATGGTATTCGAATCCAGGACCTCACGGTCTATCCGGAACCTGCACACTATGCCAATTGGGCTACGGCTACCTCAATCCATTACAAAGAGGTTTACATTACAATAAGCTTCAATAATTGTGTTAATATCTGAAATAAAAATGATCTTTTGCAACAAGTACACCTTTTATATCTATTTAGGAGTATAAATATGAGTGTCCCGAGCGGTGTATATTTGTTAGTTTTGAACACAAATCTACAGTTCAATTCCGAACTTGAAAGAATTTTTACCCTTGACCTTCAAAACAAACAGAAGTCACACGGGTTTCCGAAAAATCACCTCCACTCCCCTTTCCCGCCCTTAAAGCAGAGTTTCGGTACTACTGAACGAAATTTTGCTCACTTGACGTTCGAAATAAGAGGAAAATTACTGGGTGGTAGGGGTAGGGGTAACACATCATAACCTCAAAAATATAATTCCAGACCGAACCGGCTATTTCAGGTGTAATACAAAAATGTGTTTCACAAAAAAAAAACTTTTGATTATTAAAACAATAAAAAATAACGCGCTTGTAATATTAGAAATAAATTACAAACAATTATTTCCATCAGAAGATTTATAGGATCAGTGGAAAACAATGTCAACTTAATACAGCAAAAATTATTTATATCTATTTCTGATGCAGAAAAAAATAACTTTTTTTGTTTGCATTTTCCATATTTAGGTTACTCTTTGCATCTATTAATATCTGATGAATTGAAACGATCGTTAAAATATTCAAATAAAAAAAATATTAAAAGATTTTTTTTTCCTAAGTACAATATATTTTGTTTGCTGATTAAGAAAAAAAAAGTGTACAAACTTAAACGATGCAGGATAGCATGGCGAGTTATTATATTTAAAAAGTATTACTTGCTTAGAAAATGGTATTTTTTGACGTAATATTTTTCATATAAACCATAATGGTTATTTCTCAGCGTCCTGATCTGCTTAACTTGATAAATGTTTACATACCTGCTAGAATTACCGGATATTACCTAATAATAAATAACTCATTCAATGTTATTTACCTACGAGAGCTACTCGTTCCAAAATCCCCTTTAAATGTAACAACACCAGGACTGAGCATTACAAACACTCGCTTGTACCTAGATTACACGAAGTTAGTAATAGTTACGCATATGTGGCGGATCTATTTAACTGCACGGAAGGTAAGTACAAGAAGTAAGAGGTAAATACTAACATAACTTTTCAACCGATAATAATTTGTAAATAAATGAATTAAAAAAAAATACTTATTCTAACATATTAAAATAGTATTCACCACTTTATAAATATACATTGATATCTACATATTTCGAAAGCGATTCTTTCACCGTATTATTAGTAATTATACTTATAAAGTATATTTTTTAGTTAATTTATCAATAATGACGCCACAAAGTGAATACCAATCGTTTGAAGAAATTACAATAATATTTTAACCTAAGTCTACTTATATGTTTTATATGTACGCATATCTCTTACTTTCATATCCTTCATGAACTTTTATTATTTATATACTTTCTAATGTCATTGTACAACCTAATCCCACATTTAATAGTTTCTATTAAAAATACGTTGTACTATATTCTTATACTTGTAGTTAACTGTGACATGCAATTATTATTTATGGTGTATTTATACCGTTGATTTTAAATAAATAAATAAACTTCTGTTACAATTTTTTTTTCATATATTATAGGCTCTTTGTCCGTGGTAAAGAGTTTTGTGAAGTATTGAAGTATACTATCATAAAATAAGTGGAGAACTTTAATGTTAATATGTTTCCTTTTGTTTTGTATCGTTAATTCCTATCTGCATCATGCATACTCGGAGCAGGCGGATAAGTTGTGGATTTGGGAAGTATGTTTACAAGAGATGGAAAGACTGATAGGGATATTGAAAGAAGAGTAAATGTAGGAAACTCCATAAATGGAGGACTTAACGCGGTTGGCACCAGCAAAAAAAATGCACAAAGTAGCGAAGCTAGCAACCCACAATGTAGTGCTTGTACCAATCCATGACCGTGTGAAAAATGTTGAGATTCGAAAAGAATGCAAGGCTGATGTGAGCGTATTGAGTAAGATTAATAAAAGGGACGCTTTGATGGTTTGGTTAAGTAGACCGGATGAACGAAAAAAGCAGTAGGGAATATATGACGTGAATGTGAATAGAAGAAGAAGCCAGGGACGCCCGAGGAAGACATGGCACTATCAAATGAACCAAATACATAAGGCGGGCCGTGTCAAGATTCAGAATAACAGATTAGTATGTATGAATGTGAATGAAGTAAGGGGAGTGTGTTTGCCTGTTCTCTGCCTATCCCTGCGGAAAACGATGCTATGGTTAGTTAGTTAATTAGTTTTATCAGCATGCTCTTTGGATTATAATATTTGTAAATAATCATTGACAGTAAATAAATAAATACGTAACTAAGTAAGTTTGCTATTTGAACAAAGCTTATGAAATTTCGCTGAACTTGAAATAGATTTGACGTTGAAAATCATAGTTACTTTAATTAGAATTTGTGGTGGAGTGTTTGTGCTTCAGTAAATAATATCTCGAGTCACACGACGATTTAAATTAATTTTGAAAATATTATGAAACGTAAGCCCTATCATGTAATTGGCAGATTGTGGCTGAACGGTATTTGATAAAAAAAAAACTCCATAACATCAGCAAAATCTCTGTTATAATTTCTCTTACCATTAGCAAATATTTTGAATATAGCGCACTTTTCTTGCAGAGATGATTGACGTCTAAGGATTTTGTTGGAAAATGTACTAACATTTTTTTTCATGAAGCAAAAAAAAAAGTTTATTTGATTCTAAATTAGTAATTCCTTTTAAAACTTCAGCGTCTTCAAAATAGCGCAAAGTGGTATGTTAATGTATAGGTTAACGCAACAATTTTTTGCTCGCAACGTCATATTCATAATATGCTATGAAAGTTTGAAATTTTTAATTTAACCATCAAAAAATTAATTGCAATTAATTAAATTAAAAATTAATTAAAAATTAATTAATTAAAAATTAATTAATGACTTATTATTTGGCCCACAAAGTATTTTTCTTATAGTATTTGAGGGAAGTCCATTTTTTTCATAATTTGAGGTATAAATGCCACCTTTTAGCATTTATAAAAAAAAAATATTTTTACGAAAACCTCACACCTGTATAACTACAAATTAGCAAAAAATCAGCAGCAATCATTAGCAAGTAAAATAAATGATAATATTTAAAAACAATTTACCTTAAATGTGAAAATAGATAAGAAATATAGAACGCTTTTGATTTTTTTGATCTTCAATTAAATATTTTTCCAAAAATAAAAAAAATATTACTTGCATTATATTTATTAAAACGCAAAGCAGTTCTAAAGCGTATTTAGAAAAAATATAACTAGTTAAAAAATTTAACAGTTTTTAACATCAAAACCGGGTAGTAAATTGATCATTCAGAGAAAGATACTGTTGAATTACTCCATTTACGACTAGGAACCAATGAAAATATTTAAACATGGCCACAAATGCTTCATTAAAATCACGGCAATTATTTTTTTTTCTTCTGCCTTTATTGTTTCATTGCTGTGTAATTTTATGATATTGGAAATGTTAGCCTTCCCCAAGTTAACCGCCAATTTCCTAGTCTGATCTGAATGTACGCTACGGGGATTATTTCCAGATGAACGAGTTTCCGTCATTCGTCCGTAACATCCGTGAACTAGCGTGCAATGTGCAATATGTGGATTCGTGCGGAAAGATCGAATTATTTATGCTATTTATACAATGACGCCAATGTGCAGTTGATATTTTAAGAAGTCAGACTTTATTCTTGAGGTAAGATTTTTATGAAATTTATTGTTGATTTTTTTTACTGACATGAAAGAAAATTTAATTTTCGATCCTGGGGCGACTATTCATCATGTTAACTAATTTATTAATTATTAATTGATAAACTAAAGTTCTTAAAAACTTAAGACAAGATTTTTGTGCATAGCGCAAAGGGTAACAATTATTATTTTTATAAACAATAATTATTAATCTAAAACACTCATCCAAATTGAAAAAACCTTCCGAGCAAAGATAAATTCGAACCTCGCACGGTAGAGCATCTGACCGGACATTAGAAGGGTGCGGGTTCGAGTCCTGCCGGCGACATTTATCTTTGTTCGGAAGGTTTTTTTCATTGATGAGTGTTAATTATAATTATAAAAATAATAATTTATTAATTGTTTGACTACTAATTTTAAATAGTTCTTCAAAAACATTATCTTCTCTTTTATCTCCTCCAACCAAGAGTGGTTCAGAATCCAAACGTTGCTTGAAATAGATGTAGCTATGAGTTATGCCACTCCCGCCTCGAATATGGTATTATACAGAAAACTATTTATATGCTGATATATTATATTTTAAAAATAGTATTCCGATATTTAATTCATTTGTGTATAAATTTGTCTTGAACCACTTTAACTTAATATAATAATCTCGACCGGTTTTCGAAGTATACTTCCCTCATCCGGAATATATTAAAACTAAACTACGATATAAAATAATGATAGATATACTAGAATACTTAAGTGTTGGAGTTCACGCCAACCAAAGTAGAAGGGGTAATTACAGATTTTTTTCGGAAAAAACAATCCGATTCAGTGGAAAAATATCTAAAAGAGGACTATACGATTAATTTACTTGGTTATTCAATATATTAGTGGTATTATTTGAGGGTTTTCTAATTTCCAATTCTTCTAAATTATCTAATTATTTGCCTGTATTATTACGGTGAAGAATTTGAACTCCTGTATCTTTATTTAATACACAACGTGGTTACAACTTTGACAAGCCATAAAGTAAATGCTTTTCACGAATATGGCATAATTTTGATTTAAACCACGTCGATTTAATATAATGATGGACCAGCTTATGAAGTACCCATTTTTCGTCAGGACTATATAAATACTTACTTAATTTACTTATGAATATTTAGATGTTGGACGGAACCGAACAGTTCACTGGAAAAATATTTAAAAGAGGACTCTTTGATAAATTTACTTGGTTATTCATGGAAATAATGTTTTGGGATTTTCTAATTTTAAGTGCTTCTAAATTATATAATTGTTTGCCTTTATTATTACCGTGAAGAATTTGAACCTCTGTATCTTTTTTTAATTAAGATTGGTTGAAATGAGATGGTTGAAAAACTCTGAAAAATTAGTGTTTTTTAGTATTTTACCAATGGTATTATCTATGTAGAACGAAGGATAGTCACTGCAACATGGTTTGCAAATCCCCGAATGGCTAAATTTACGATAAATAACTGTAGTGTTTTTTAGTATTTTACCGATGGTATCATCTATGTACAACGAACGATAGTCACTGCAACATAGAGTTTTTTAGTATTTTACCAATGGTATTATCTATGTAGAACGAAGGATAGTCACTGCAACATGGTTTGTAAATCTCTGAGTGGCTAAATTTACGATAAATAACTGTAGTGTTTTATAGCATTTTACCAATGGTATTATCTATGTAGAACGAAGGATAGTCACTGCAACATACTTTGTAAATCCCAGAGTGGCTAAATTTACCATTAATAACTGTAGTGTTTTTTAGTATTTTACCAATGGGATTATCTATGTAGAACGCAGGTTTAATGAAGGCAGATTTATTATTGTTGTGTTAAATGCAGATATATACAAGATTCTACGCCATTGATGCAGATTTTTTTTATTATTATTGTTACTTGTAGATGCATTGAATCAAAAATTGTTATTAGAAATGATTTATTTATTTATTTATAATGTTGTCAATTAGGTGTAAATAGTAACCATTATTAAGAGCTATTTGTATGATTTTTGCTAATTGAATTTCGAAGTTATCCATTGACAGCGGGATTTTTCCGAATGAGAACTTTCGAAACCGGTCAATGATTATTTTAAATTGAAGTGGTTTAAACATACTTATGTGTTTATATTATAGTTATGGCAAGCCACAAAGCAAATGATTTTTTACGAATACGGTTTTCATAATGTTTACTTTTTAACTATTAATTTCCAAATTCTACCTACATAAAACAAAATTATTTATTTCCGGATCTCATTTGGTATTAAAAGAACACCCCTCTAAAAGCTCTTAGCAACAAGATAGAACGTAGGTATGATATTTCAATGTAAAATCTGAGAATAAATATATTTCTGATTATTTTTAAAAAAATTACCCAATTTTATTTGGGTGTATCATAAATATGTCCAAAATCCAAAATAACGTCCTTTCATAATAATTATTTACAACGAAAACTAACACATTTTCGGGCGTTTCATGGAAAAAGCTTTGCCAAAAAGTAATTGTTGGAATATAACCTTCTTTATTCCCTTAAAAGCTTTTTACCTTCCCTTAAACGAAGTAAAAATAACGTAATACATAAATATTGATAAAAATGTGAACGTTACGTAAGTGCCCATTTCTATGGGTCCAGGAAGCGATTTTTTGCAAATATTAAAAAGTTTTTTACTTCTAGGTATACGCAGTAGTATTTTGAAGGGGCTATTTTATTCTAGTGGTACGTAAATAGATTTGTGAAAAGAGGCTTTAGAATTTTTAGTTTCTGGAATTTCTGCACCCCATAATATGTTACAGAATGCTTAACCGTAGACATTTTTATCTTTGGGCAAAAATATTCTATAATCTTGGTTATTATTGAATTACCTCATAGATTATTTCGAAAATAGTGAAAAATTTATAGCACAAGGCAACAGGTTAACGGTTGGACTTGATTTTGTCACCATTAGTTGTTTTGATTTTATAATTGTTTGACTATCAGGGAAAAGGTAGTAGGAAGGGGAAGAAGATACAATGAGGTGGTTTTTGTTATTCAAGATCTTCAAATTCAGTTACTTTGTCTCTTTCTAAGGCAAAAATAAAATAATTTTCAATTAGAAATCATTTTTGTCGTATGATAATATTTTGTCCTCTTGAAATTTTTATTTACTTTATTTTTTTTATTTATTAAAACGGGTTTTTACGCATTTAGATACCTATTATAGCGATAATAGGTATAAAGCAGTAATTTTATACGTCAAAATATATAAGACATGTGACATTGTAAATGATGAGAATTATTCACAGAACACGGAGTGGACAATACATATATCGCCATTCGAACATGAAACGTTGCTTAAAATTACGTTCGATGATTACAACTGAAAACTTAAATAGTTTCCCAAATTCCCTTACTTACCCATGACCTTCAGCCTCACGACGTACCCCAATTGGGGATGTCATTGTTCCGCCTTTAAGAAAATAAAAAAGTTTGATCCGAATCGTAATATGTACACTTTAACAAAAAAAAACATGAAAAACGTTTTACCTTCAAATCGTAATATAAAAGTTTTGATGTAGGCAAGTTAAACGTTCTATTTATGAAATGAGTGCTGTGAATTCAAAAACTTTTCATTTTATCTACGAGGTTATAATTTTTTAGAGGTGTTGAAATGTAAGAAGGGTAAGTTTTAACCTGAGTTATATTATATTTTTAAGGGTGGAAGTTGGTAGATAACATTTTATTCAGTAAGTTGAGACGCGTGTCGACTTGAAGGGATTAGTAGTCAGATTTTCGTCATGCGTATAGCGTATAGAATAAGCCCGTTAAGCCGCTTAGAGATTTGGGACTTGCGTAAGCCTGGAGCTCCTGTAAGGATTTGAATAATGCTTCCTGTTATTGTTACTTGGAGATATTCGAAACAGAAATATACAATCACCTGGCAGTGATTTGACAGATCAAATACAGAATCATCTGGATGAATTGTAACATCGAAGTATAAAGTTTTAAGGATGTTTCCTTTCTTTTCATTTAACTCCTCCCCTTTTCCTACCCCTCTCTGATGCTCTGTCTTATCCTAGTCTGATATACCCTCTCTTTTCCAACATTTTCATTTCGTCATCATAATATATCTCTGTATTTCAATTTAGTTTATACAATTAAAAAAATAAATATATAGATTTACATATATATATTACGATTAATCTACACTTTTCTTTTCTTATCTCTTTTAAATTAAATATTATTCTAAATTAATTATTATACTATACTCAAACTATCTGATAAACAATGTTTTATTTTTTTCACTTTACGTGTCTTTATACTTTTTTCTACATACATTAATTATCATACTTTTCAAATACTAGCCTTTTCCCTTCTATTTTTGAATAATGCCGTTTGTACTAAAATTGTCAATTTGACTATTCCAGAACGGGATTTGTTCCCAGTTGGGCAGTCAAAGTTTTCTTACATTTTATTGTTAAATAACGTGTGTTTCAAATAAATAAATAAATATGTCTTACACATCACAAGAGCGCCCCTGTTTGTGTGGTGTAAAAACAAGGAAACTATCACAACCCAGCTGGGCAGCATCGCGAGGCGGGTCAAGGTTGGGCTGCAGGAAGGGATTTAATATTTTTTGCATTTCTCGGGCATAAACTATGTAATAATTTCCAGACATTTTAACTTAAGGGGGAGAGGGACGTCGGAGAGTTATTATTTATTAATTCAAAATAATGATAGTATTATTACGAAATACGATAAATATAATGTTTTTAAATAGAAACATACTTATTAAATATTTTATAAATTTGCATATTTATCAAAATCCAATCAGAAATATTATTTTTTTCTGACCGTTCCATTGTTTTACAAAATATTTAAAATACGAATAGGATTTTTAAAGCGGAGAAAAGAATGTTTTATAATTTGTCGTTGCGTTTTTGTAAATAAACATAACCAAAGATTTGTAATCCGTATAATAAAAAAAAACAATGTTTTAAAAAAAAAAAAATTAAAAAAGGCAAAAAAAAAAATGTTGCTTGAGTGACGTATCCCGTGAGATAAAGCTACAAAAATACTTTCTTGAGGAAGATAGTAATTAGAAATATATTGAAATAACTAATCTAAAACAATGGATGGATGACAATCACCCATTCTTAAACTCGGAAAAACGTACTTCATCACATTTTCACTATCGGGCAAAAACCTTCCTTCAACAAATTCCAAAATTATTATTGACGGCCTCCATGGTCGAGGGGTAAGGCTCTCGACTACGAATCCGAAGGTCGCGGGTTCAAATCCCGGCGTGCGCAAGTAATTTTTATTTAATTAATTTGTGTTGTTTCACAATTAATTCATTTAAAAATAATATAGAATATATTTGCGCACGTTCCAGAGTGGAAGATACTCTCAGTATCGCCCTGGTGAAAGACCACCATTCAGAATTGAAACGTTGCTTGAAATGGCTTTTAGCCGTGTTTGGTGACCAGATCTGAATAGCCAGGTATTTCCCAACCTTCCTCTCCCCCTTCTCCTTCCCCTCCCCAATACCTTCAGCCTCACAACATTCCCCAATTGGGAATGCCATAGTCTCACTGGCTCCAGACGGTTGGGAGCAGTTGGGACTCTTGTAAGGTATTCATATAAAAAAAAAAAAAAAAAAAGATAGCTCTTGCAAAAATATTCCTGGTAACTGCAATTCACCCAAATGCTTCACATTGATAAAAAAGAAACATATAAAATATTTGGGCATAACAATAGATCAACATAATAATTATTAAACGAATTAGAAAACTATAATACATATTCCTTAAACTAAGAAATATTTTACAAAAATTTATGCTACTGAATATTTACATGCTTCAGCACAATCATTTCTACAATATGGAATAATAGGCTGTGGAGGGGCGTATAAAACAAACTTAGCCTCATCGGAAATAGTCCAAAGAAGACTGATTAAAATAATTCTAAAAAAACAATCAGATTTTTCAACCGGTGAGTTATTCAACGAATATAAAGTCTTAGATTTAAATATCATAGACCAAAAAAAAATATTACTTCAAATTCATAAAGAAAATCTAAAATTAGAGTCATTGAGCACCAGGACGAGAACCACAGGACAAATAATAATCCCTAAACTTAATACAACAATAGCTCAACACCGTTACACATACTCAGCCATAAAATGTTTTAACGCACTTCCCAAAGATACGCAAGCTGAAAAAATTATGAATTTTTAAGAAAAAGGGTAAAATACATTTTAGAAGAAACTCATTTTCGGTTTATATTATAAGCTGACTTGGTAAAAATTTATATATCTTTATATACATACATTATATAGATATATTTTGTTTCTAAAAAAATCCTTTTAATTTATTTTTTTGAAATTAGTGTATAGACACCAGAATATCAAGTCCATGAAATTATTAAATGTGTAACATTACATATTAGTATTCCCTCTCTAAACATCAGAATTTCTCAATTAGGGAGGTATAAATTAAAAAGAAAAAGTAAATGGATTAAATAATTAAATAATCAAAACATTTTTAGTACTTATGTACACATTGTATATAATAAATATCTTTTAAAAATTATATATATAGTTTTATCAAAATGAATGGCATCGGGATAAGTTGTAACTGCAAGAGATGAAAATAATAGTTTATAATCGATTATATTAATGCACCACACCATAAAACTGGTATAAAAGAAGCATTAGTATTGTTAGGAAGAAGGTTACGTTCAAATTTAAATAGTTTTATTGCAAGGGAGGGGAGTGAGAAGGAACATATGATTTCAACTGAAAGGAAAATGTCTAAAAGTCAACAAAACCAAAAGAAAGTGACAGAATTTCACGTATGTCAAAAGGTTATGTTAAAGGATTATAGAGATCAAAACAAAGATAAATGGATATCAGGAAAAAAATGTAAACGTTTAGGACACAAACTTTATTCAGTCGAAGTCAATTTAAATAGCAAAATATTATTATGAAAGAGACATTCTCAGCAATTATCTATTATATAAAGATGTTTTATGCCCCGTGTCTAAGACATCAAGCTTGTCAGTTGATGAGTTGGATTGATTTTTTTGGGCTATCTCAACTAGATTTAAAGAACATTACGATGTCATAAAAATAAAAGCACTTCTTGGAAATTCGCAGAACATCTCTTAGTAAATAATCACTTCCCACTTAACAACCAACCTAAACCCTTACATATTGAAAGAAAGGCTTAGATTGAATTTACTTTAACAATTAGAAATTGATAAACGAACGAATGATCCTAATATAATATTAATTAATAAAGTAAGGAAAAATTTTCCATTATCAAAACAATATAACACATTTAAATAAATCAATTAGCAAAACATTATCATTTAAATACGGGGAAACACACTATAAATGTAAAAACCTTAAAAAACAGAAAATTTGAATTATTTTCCAACTAAATCGGTTTAACCGATAATAAATCATTATTTTTTAAAACCCGTCCAAATTAGAATGGGGTAGGAGTGAATAAAATCAGGTAAATAAATCATGGCGTTGAACGCTGAAACAGCTGTCACAATAATAAAAATAAAAAATACTTGTGGAACTTAAAAATTACATTTTTAAATTCGATTTACATTAAATTAAAAATAAATAAATAAATGGAATTCTACGAATTAAACGCAAAAACAATTTTTAATCATTAACATAACATACATGGAAGATGTGACCGGAAAAAAACGACAAAAAATAAAAAGATTTCAGTCGCATTAAATATTACAATAAAGTTTTTAAATCTCAATAAAAATAATGAATAATTAAAAATTGAAGAAAAACAATGATGACGAGTTGGTTATTTCCGACTTTTGTTCGAAATGTGGTTATTTCCGACTTTTATTCTAGTGGCAACCACCTCTGCGCCCTGGAAAGAACGGCTGAGGTCGAGACCTGCACACATATGAAATTAAGGACATAACTCGATGACTATACAACGAATGATGTATATACATATTGTGAAATGAAATATTAATTGTAATTGAATTATTATAACTATAGTCCATGTTTGTTTTAATGTCTTGAGTGAAAGTGTGAAGGAACGTGGTGAACGTATGGCCAGGAATATAAAAGGGATAAAGAGATAGGATAAAGCAGAGTTAAAATATATGAACGAAAGGTTGTCTCGCGTGTACGAGTATTTCAATAGAATAACCCCTGTAACATAGCGACAATAAATATTGTAAATATCATTTGTAAATATATTGTCATTTACCCACGAATCACTACGGGGTCATTACAATATTAAAATAGAATCATTTTATTATCATGAGACGATCTAAAAAATAAATATTGTAAATATCGACATCTAGTATTGTCATTTACCCACGAATCACTACGAGGTCATTACAATATTAAAATACAATCATTTTATTATCATGAGACGATCTAAAAAATAAATATTGTAAATATCGACATCTAGTATTGTTATTTACCCACGAATCACTACGAGGTCATTACAATATTAAAATAGAATCATTTTATTATCATGAGACGATCTAAAAAATAAATATTGTAAATATCGACATCTAGTATTGTCATTTACCCACGAATAACTACGAGGTCATTACAATATTAAAATAGAATCATTTTATTATCATGAGACGATCTAAAAAATAATATTGTAAATATCGACATCTAGTATTGTCATTTACCCACGAATCACTACGAGGTCATTACAATATTAAAATAGAATCATTTTATTATCATGAGACGATCTAAAAAATAAATATTGTAAATATCGACATCTAGTATTGTCATTTACCCACGAATAACTACGAGGTCATTACAATATTAAAATAGAATCATTTTATTATCATGAGACGATCTAAAAAATAAATATTGTAAATAACGACATCTAGTATTGTCATTCACTCACGAATCACTACGAGGTCATTACAATATTAAAATAGAATAATTTTATTATCATGAGACGATCTAAAAAATAAATATTGTAAATATCGACATCTAGTATTGTCATTTACCCACGAATCACTACGAGGTCGTTACAATATTAAAATAGAATCATTTTATTTTCATGAGACGATCTAAAAAATACTTTTTTAAACTTATTGAAAAATACATTTATATCAGATTTTTTGTTTTGTTTTTCATTTCAATTTTAATTTATTTGTACTCTTCCCTCTTTTAGGGTAGGCAGAGCATTTATCGACTGCACGCCACTGGTATCAGCACTAAATTGTGGAGAGCTTGTTTTGTTTCGTTTAGCTGTAGAAGCTAAAGCCAATTCAAAAGCTTTTATCCTATATTTCATGGTGGTATCGATACGATACTGAAATTGTCTACTACGCCGTTCAGCGAAAATATGAAATTGTTTAATGAAAAAAATGTAATATGATTATTTGCATCACTTCACTCGTCGTCGAACTAAACTCATTAAAAAAGCTGATCAAGACCAAGATAAAGAGCATCAAACTTTAATTAATTCGGATTCTGTTACATTTCAATAGACTCTATGCGGAATACAAACTTCTTTCCCGTCGATAATTTACGAAGGAATAGTAGAGGATTTGTTGCATTCATTGATAAAAGAAGCAATGGATTATCGTTATTGTGTTTGATTCGTAGAACTATTGTGGTAATGATTCGTCATCACTTTTAAAGCTTACCTGCCTAAAGTAATTAAGAGAAAAATTAGAAACTTGTCATAATCCGTGACAATGTAAATAATTATAAATATTTGTAACTGTGTAATGATTATCGAATATCTCAAATAAAATAATGTTTCATCTAAATACTGTTACGTAACGAATTCACTACAATTAAGATTCTTTTTTTAAATTTTTTATATGAATACCTCACAAGAGTCCCAACTGCTCCCAACCGTCTGGAAACCAGTGAGACTATGGCATTCCCAATTGGGGAATGTTGTGAAGCTGAAGGTATTGGGGAGGGGAAGGAGAAGGGGAAGAGGAAGGTAGGGAATACCTGGCTATTCAGATCTGGTCACCAAACACGGCTAAAAGCCATTTCAAGCAACGTTTCAATTCTGAATGGTGGTCTTTCACCAGGGTGATACTGAGAGTATCTTCCACTGGAACGTGCGCAAATATACTATATATTATTTTTAAATGAATTAATTGTGAAACAACACAAATTAATTAAATAAAAATTACTTGCGCACGCCGGGATTTGAACCCGCGACCTTCGGATTCGTAGTCGAGAGCCTTACCCCTCGACCATGGAGGCCGTCATTCTAGACATACGCGAGGATTATTATGGTTCTGGTTCCGGGTTCCGCCACCGGGGGCCAGACTTCCTCCCGTCATCGGCGCCGCTTGGCTCACCAGAGAAACACCGGGATTGGTTCCGATAATTGGCCTCAACACTGCCTCTTCAACGTGGTAACCCCCGTCTGGGCCCCATCTGGCCCCTCACAATACCTACCATTAATTTGCCAATAACATTCTAATAAATACAATATCAACGACAAATAGGATTTAAACAGTAACTGCAATATCATGCAATATGCAGTGTTTTCTAATATTGTGTCCTGTGCGTGCAAGATCATATCTTCTCAAGCGAAAACTTTGTAATTTAACGTTTTAATCTGGAGTGACCTACAAGGTAAGTATGTTTCTGTATTTCTTTGTACATAATAAGTTAAACCTTGTCAAGTAGTATTTGTTCAGCGCCCTTGAGGTGATTTTTCACATAAAACGACGCTATACAAGTCATACAAGTATTATTATCATTATTATTATTATTGTAATATTTAATAATTCAAGAAAATATGAACAAATCTTAAACGAAAATACTTTTCATAGGTTTTACAAATTGTATCGTTTTGTATTAAAAAACAAAAAACTTAGGAGAGAACTACTCCACGTCCAAAAAACAAACTACATTGCACTTTTTATTTCTCTTTTGTCCACCTGTAAGCCGTAAAACCCTTTAAATCTTTAACTGACTACGGTGTAACTTACTATGAAAATTAAAATTTGTATTTTTTTTTCTGTGTACGAAAAAAATAGTTTCATAAATTGTAGAAAAATGGTAAAAAATAATAATATGTTCTAAATCGATTATGTTTAATTAAATGAACGTGTGTCAAACCTTTCTGGCCAGGAAAATATTGTTCCGCCTGTCTTCCACAGTTCTATGTCTACCGTACGATCGCAAAGTTTCATTCGGGTAACTTTTCAGAAAGCAACTCTCTCGGTAACAATCGTATCCCACTGCGATTTCCATCAGGATGCTTCGAATGGAGGACATTTATTCTATTCACTTCTTTTTCTATTGAAAAGTCTTCCGTATCCCGCATTTACAAGGGCCGCTTCCAACGAGAAAATATCCATTCGCGGAATGGAATATGAAAAAAAGACAAAATATTCTTACGTGTCAGAATCTTTCGTAAGTCTTTTTGTGATCATGCTATCGTTTCCACTGACTTAAGTAAGTATTTCAATTTTACATTTGTTGTTGATGTAGAGATTATGAAACCATTTTACTTGGTTTTAAGTACCTACTTAAGGCGGTATTATTGTATGTCATACTATTTTTAATTTTTAAGTACCTAGGTAAGGTGGTATTATTGTATGTCATACTATTTTATTAATTTTTAAGTACCTAGGTAAGGCGGTATTATTGTATGGCATACTATTTTATTAATTTTTAAGTACCTAGGTAAGGCGGTATTATTGTATGGCATACTATTTTATTATTTTAAGTACCTAGGTAAGGCATATTTGTATTTATTAATTTTGCAGAAATATTAAAGTGGCATACTATTTTATTAATTTTTAAGTACTTAGGTAAGGCGGTATTATTGTATGGCATACTATTTTATTAATTTTTAAGTACCTAGGTAAGGCGGTATTATTGTATGGCATACTATTTTATTAATTTTTAAGTACCTAGGTAAGGCGGTATTATTGTATATCATACTACTTTATTAATTTTTAGTACCTAAGTAAGGCGGTATTATTGTATGGCATACTATTTTATTAATTTTTAAGTACCTAGGTAAGGCGGTATTATTGTATATCATACTATTTTATTAATTTTTAGTACCTAAGTAAGGCGGTATTATTGTATGGCATACTATTTTATTTGGTTTTAAGTTCCTAGGTAAGGCGGGATTTGTTGTTCAGCATAATATTTGGAGACAATTACGTGATTTAATATTTTAAGATATTCAGAAATTATTGGGCTAAGTTATTATATCTTTAAAAACATTTTTAAAGATATAATAACTTAGCTTTTTAGAAAAGAATATATTAGTCATCTTCTATTACGTCCACGAAAATAGTGGTATTATTAAAAAATACTGTAACTTGCTTTATTTTTTTCTTTGTTTAGTGCACCGTATGCGATGTTTTATGTTTATTACATTATGATGTATTATGATGTTAATAGAAATGTTGAAACATCCTCTTTTTCTTCTCTTTCCTTTCTTTCTGTAACTTATATAAAGCGTTTAAATTTTTAGCATATAAAGTTCACGTGTTTATATGTAGGAAACAAAGAAAAAGACGATTTTGGCAATTTGTGGGTTGGACGCTTTCTGCATAAGTACGTCCATATATACCTCGTGTTCTCCGCAGGTTGGACTAACAAGGGTGTCTTATATACAAAATGGCATTATTTACCACCGTAGCGCACCCTCAAGCCCTTGTCGGGGATTGATTTGGAATGGAGAATAAGCGGAATCGGCGCATTCGTTAGAGAGATACAGTTTAAAATGCACGCAGTGTAAATCGAAATGGCTGAGATTAGTATTCCAAGGTTAAGGAAAGTACCATCATCATTTTGTATTCGGGTGATTTTATTAATACTCAAAAAAAAATTGAATACCGCACAAGAGTCCCAACTGTACGAAGCCAGTGGAACTGTGGTTGAATCGAATGTGCGAAGCAAAAGTGATGGGAAAAGGAAGGTTGGAGGGTATTTGGTTATTCAGATCTGGTCACCAAAACGGCTAAAGCAACGTTTCGACACTGAGTGGTGGTCTTTCACCACAGCGTACTGATAATATCTACCATTCTGGAATGTGCCACAAATATAATTTATATTAATTAAATACGAAATAAATCATATTAATGAAATAAATTTGATTTCACATTTTAGATTATAGCAAACTATTTGTTCTATATTTCGCATTTTTCTAGCAGAAATTTGAACACCCCTTCTCTCTGAAATATGAAGGCGATATGTACACACACGAAAATATCACGCAATAGACAATATTTTCACTGAGGGAAAACTAGACTAGACGTAACATACTGAGTTATTTTCAATTGTGATTGACGACTAATGCTTAATTCTATTGTGGGGGAGAGAATTCGGGTTTTTATTCGGCTAAAGGTAGTTTACCACTGAAATTTAACAAACTAGAGAATCAATCCTTACAAATGTGATCGACAAAATAAAGTTGGGCTCACATGTTTCTATTTAAGGCATTCTCAAAGATAAGTTAGTTATTCAAAATATTTGTTTAAAGGTTTTTAATATCGATTTTACGTGATAAAATTAAATTTGCAAAATTGATTTATACATTCAATACTCGATTTGATAGTTAAACAAATATATAATTAAAGAACATTGGAGTAATTATACTCTTGATGGAATCAACTACTTGAAGGATTCGAAGAATCAAGACTATATCACGATGTTTCAATTTATTTTTATTTTTACGTATACACATTTTTTATTATCATTGAAACTGAATGCATTTTATTTCAATTTACAAAATACAACAATTCTGTTTTACGCATTTTTTTTCTTTTGACCGCAACTCCACACCGTAAGTCCTGGCGCAAATAATTTCCCTCAAGGCCTATGTCATCATTGGGAATGTTGTGTGAAGGGTCTTTTAGAGGATAGGAAGGAGTGAATCTGGGTCTTGATGTTGTAGGAGGGAGGAGAGGCTGGCAGATCATTCTACAGCCCAGCTGTTGAATACTAGAACGAGTCGTAAAAGCGACCTGTGACAAATGTTTACCATGTACAAATATTGGGCACGCGTTTGGCATATTTCCCGACTGTGCACAGGTGCTGAAGGGATCAATGATGGTAGTTCCTCAGAGCATCTTCCATTGAAACACCGGCAGAACAAGGACAGCATTCCCACCTCCAAAAATAGGCGAATCTATCAAACGGACCGCCCGCTTCTGCACAGAGTTAAGGGGTTTTTTCAGATATTTTGGGGCTCTCGACTAAAGGTGGCTGCTACATTCTACAGTGGGGCGAACTTGCGATTTGTACAGGGTCAGCAGTTGTGTACTATTAAAGTATCTAAGGATAATAAGCAATGCTTGTACAGAGAAGCGGAGTGTACATATTGAGTTTACATTATTATGTTTCCTACACGGAAATGCTACTTGAGAAATGTTTACCGAATAATGTTAGTGTTACAGAGTTGGTGGTTTAAATAATGGAAAAATAATGTGCTTGGCGGACTGAACGCGGTTGGCGCAAACAAAAAGTTGTCCAAGGAAGCGAAGATAGCAGTCCACAATGGAGTGCTGATACCAACCTTGATGTATGGCAGTGAGGCATGGAACTGGCAGAGGAAGGATGAAAGTAGACTGAATGCTGTAGAAATGAGATCTCTGAGACGAATGTGTGGTAAAAACCATGTATGATCGTGTAAAAAAATGTTGAGATTCGTAAAGAATGCAAGGCTGATGTAAGCGTAGTGAGCAAGATTAAGAAAGGGACGCATAGATGGTTTGGAGCGAATTAACGAAGAAAGGAGTGTAAGGAGAATATATGACGCGAATGTGAAAGGAAGAAGAAACCGGGGACGCCCGAGGAAGACATGGCACGATCAAGTGAATAAAATACTCGAGTCGGGCCATGTCAGAAGTCGGAATAACAGAAGGGAATGTATGAGGCGTTGTATGAATGTGAATGAAGCAAGAAGTGTATGCCAAGATCGAGTTGTTTGGTGGTCCGTCCTCTCTGCCTACCCCTGCGAGGAAACGTCGTGATGGTTAGTTAGTTAGTTAGTTAGTTATGTGCTTGGCGACAAGTTTTGAACTAGAATATATCGTGATATGTATAGCCAATATTTGTATATAAAATATTTAAATAAAAAATAAAAAACAAATTAGACAATTAGTTCATTTATTTTCACGAATTAGAAGTTTCTTATCAACGAAAAATCTATACCTAATATATTACGCGTTCGTATAGTCAATACGTGATTATCAGTTAGGGAGCAGCTTACAAAACTAGTATAGAAATTGTTCAAAAACTGATAAGAAAAATTATATACTTATATTTATTGTACCAGTGATATGTCTTTATTACAATTGCAGATTATGCGTTGAAAATATTGTTATTGTACTGTGAATATTAATTATGTATCTTAAATATTAAGTATGTTTGTTTCTATGAACTGTACTGCAGGTTCTGCATGTGATCCCACAATGAGTTTCTTAACTCTTGGGAATACAATGAATAATGTATTGCATACTTTTTAATAACACTGAAAAAACCAAAAGAGTACCCAACTGATCGCCTATTCGAAGAACTCAATGTTCCCGCATTACTTATTTCTGAAAAATTCAATTATACAAATTACAAAAGAAAATGATAAATATTCATTCGATTCGGAAAATCGTACTAGACTTAAACATGTATGCTTATGCCTAGAATTAAACAGCTCTTTTCCACGTTGTGACTGTACTCACGAAAGAGAGTGTTTTTTTAATATATTGCCTAAGGAAATCAGAAGCATCACTGAAAAAATACAAATGCCGAACTCTTTCAAGAAATATTTTTAAAACACTTTTACCGAGTACTATTACAACTTAAATTCGGTAAATAAAATACCATGTTTTTCCTCCATACAATATATATTTTTTTAAAATACATATGTAATAAATGAATTAAAAAATAATTTTATATTCACCACTTTATTAATACACACATATCAAGACGTTTCGAAAACGATGCTCTTTTCATCAGGAATATATAGAATACTAAAAAATGAAAGTGTAGAATATCTTAAATTACAAAAACACACAATTTTCAGTAGGTAGGTATAAATTATAAATGAATTCATATCACCGTTCTTACAATAGCTGGTGCTGTAATGGTCGGCATAGTTGCCTTTCAAACAGTTAATCGGGGTTCGATTCTTAACTGTAGAAATATTTATAAAAAAACATGTATTCAAAATTAATTTTTTTCAAATCCCGTAATTTTTGCGGTTATGAGCTAGTAAACAATATAATTTCCTCATTGAAGAAGGTAACATTAACACATCCCAAATGAACCACGATACCGAAAAAACAACAGAAATTAAAAAGATTTCAGTCGCATCTGGGACTCGAACCCAGGACCTCTACCTATCCGGGGTAACCGCTTAACCAACTTAGCTAATGAGACCAGTTCATTTTACGCCATTTACACCGATATCATACTTCAGGTTCATTTGGGATGTGTTAATATTATCTTCTTCAATGATTAAATATTACAATGAGGTTTACAAAATTCAATAAGTTATAAAAAATAAATAGAATATAATTTCCATTGTGATGTGAGTACGAAGTACGTAACTTTAAAATTAAAATTAAACACGTGTTCTTTTCAGTAACAAGTATGAATTTATGCCGCAGTTCTCAAAACAGTTGGTGGTGTAATGGTTAGCATAGTTGCCTTTCAAGCAGTTTGTTGTGATTGAATTCTCGGCGGTGGTGAATTTTTACTTTAAAATAAATGCACACTTTATTAGAACTGTTTTCTAAAATTGGATTAAAAAATAATTCTTCTCATTTTCAGTACATATAATGAATTCATCCAGCAGTTCTTGAAATAGTTGGTGGTAGTCAGTTCGGCATGGTTGCCTTCCAAGTAATTGATCGGGGTTAGATTCTCGGTCAAGGCAATATATTAAAAAAAAATCTTTCATTGCTCTATTTTTTAGAAAAAAAAATCATTTTTAATTTTAAATAATTACCATTTTAAATAAAATTAAGGGGAAATATTTTGTGAAGCTTTTATTTATATATGAAATAGTGGTTTGAAAAAATATTTCCCCTTCAATTTATTTAAATTGACATCACAAAACGATTTTGCAATTATTGATTTTTTTTTAAATTTCATGTATTGTTAATAAAATTATTTATGCAAACTAAAAACAAATATTTTACTGATCTTACAAATCCTAGAAATACAATACCCCGCGATTTTTCAGGGGCTTGTTTTAAAATAATAATAAAAAAACAACTAAGTTAACACTCCACCGCATATTGTTTTTGTTAAATAAAATTCCGTTCATTCCCATTTACTTTAATGTTATTTACGACCTTTTTGGTCCGCAAAAAACCTCTGTCGATGTCCCGAGTTTTATAAAATTACCTCCGTTGGACAAAGAGACAGATACATTTATAGGATTTAATGAAACCCCATCTGACGGCCAAAGCTAAAAGATATTGAAACGTATTATTGGGAGGCTTCACAGAATTGATATTGAATCTGACAAGTTGGCGGGATTAAATTATTAATTTCATTTCATGTTTTCATTTAATCAAAAACACCCTCTGCAAAAATACAATATTGATTTGGAATTGGGGAAAAAAATTATATTCCACGAATGAACGAATGATAAAATTTGTCCGTTAATATTTTTATTTTTGCAACTGTTAATACATGGTGGGATTCTATTACAATTATTAAATAAAATATACTTTTTTAAACTCTAAACTGTTGTTTTTGGATGAAGCCGGTCACGGTAAAAAATAAAAGTGGAATTGAGTTTAAAGAAGTGTCATTTAATAATTTATAATCAAGTTTTGTAAATTTATAATTACAGAGGTCCTGGGTTCGATCTCCAGATGCAAGCGTTACCTTTTTTTGTTTTCTGTTTTTTTTTTCTGTTTTGTATTTCATTTGAGATTTGTTAATATTTTCTTCAATGATTGCAAATAGGTTATTAACTTCAATAATGTATTCCAATAAATTGAATAAATATGATATTACATATATCAATTGAATCAAATGCTAGAGTCAGGTAATATCAAAAGTCAGAATCACAGAAAAGTGTGTATTGGACGATGTACGAATGTTGATGAAACAAGAAGAGTTGTGTGACTGTCTATCTCCTCTGTCTACCTCTACGGGGGAATGGCGAAATGGTAAGTTAGTCTAGATAGTTATAACGTCAATATAAATCAAAGAAAACCACCGAGCGTACACACACAATTCACACAAGTCGCACATTAATTAAATCGACTTCATGAATTTCAAATAACGCCTGGTTCATGGTACGTAGGCCCATGCACAGCCTCGGCACAGCGCTATGGGCGACGAGCGGCGGGTGATATTATTATTTGCCTGGTCGCCTCTCCGCCCACCGCTATTCGCTCTCCGCCCTCCGCCCCCGTTCTCTAGTCTCCGGTCTCCGCCCGCCGGAGAACTGCCTCCGAACACATAATTCATTTCGCGCACGGGAGATAACTCGACACTTGATAATTTCCTCTCGCAGGCATGGTAAGGCGCACATGTGAGAAAAGTCGCCAAGTTAACGGCTAACCCTCAAATTATACTGGGGTTTATAAAAAACCGTGTGCATTATTTTATATTCCGTTAGTTTTACGTTCCAGTTCCATTAAATATCGCGAAAATGAATAATCATAACAAACAAAAAGCACACGTGAAAGACGGTTGTTACCCCGAACGGATTTAGTATATTTACTTTAATCATTATGTTATTATTCAAATTGACTTGACGTATTTCTCCAACGCTCCTGGAGTTTATGAAACTGTTTAGCTATTATTAAAGAGAGAATCATCCACTATTTAACAAATGTACCTTAATAAATTTAATTCGCTCTGAGTTAAATCTGTCAAATATTTAACATTACTTAAAATTATTAGTGAGTTTGTTGTTAATATAGAAAAGCTGTGCATATTCTAAATTCAAAGATTTTATGATAACTGATTCTTTCTATGGATTAGTATGAAGTGATAATATAATTTCTTGTAATTTCCGTGTTTTATTAATGGATTAGTAACATTTTTTAATTCTATTTTATTTATTGAAAATCAACGGAGGTGGCGTTATGCTCTTAGGAATCTTTGGAGATTTAGAAAATATTAAAATTTTGCTTCCCCAATTTATAGTCTATTAAAAGTATGCAACAATTCAAAGGCTTCTACGCTTTACTTGCAAATACTTGCGTTTAATCAGCCATTGGACCATTAACCTTGTTTCTTTTTAAATTTAAAGGATTTTCTTGTTATGTAAGTCCACATAAAAGTCCCAGCTGCTCCCAAACATCTAGAGCCAGTGAGACTATGGCATCCCCAATTGGAGTATGTTGTGAGGCTAAAGGTAGACAAGGTGAGAAGGAGGGGAAGGAGATGGGATAGAGGAAGGTTTTTCAGCAACCAGGATTTTCAGGATTTTCAGGAAGTGGTCATAATTTTATTATTTAGTTCAGCATTGTAGTTTTGATTATTGTGGCACCTGTTTCGACGTTCACAGCCACATTCAAACTGTCCGTTAACATTATAAAATTTATTTTAAAAGAGTTCTGCGAATTAAATTTATTAACAATTAATATCTTATCCTTGGTTGAATTTATTTATTTATTTCCTGCAACGATATGTACATGGCCATGACTGTTACAGCAATATTTATTTCCTGCAACGATATGTATATGGCCATGACTGTTACAGCAATATTCTTTTCCTGCAACGATGTATATATGGGCTTGACTGTTACAGCAATATTTATTTCCTGCAATGATATGTATATGCCATGACTGTTACAGCAATATTATTTTCCCGCAATGATGTATATATGGGCATGACTGTTACAGCAATATTTATTTCCTGCAACGATATGTATATGGGCATGACTGTTACAGCAATATTCTTTTCCTGTAACGATGTATATATGGCCATGACTGTTACAGCAATATTTATTTCCTGCAACGATATGTACATGGCCATGACTGTTACAGCAATATTTATTTCCTGCAACGATATGTATATGGGCATGACTGTTACAGCAATATTACTTTCCTGCAAAGATGTGTATATGACCATGACTGTTAGAGCAATATTCTTTTCCTGCAACGATGTATATATGGCCATGACTGTTACAGCAATACTTATTTCCTGCAACGATATGTACATGGCCATGACTGTTACAGCAATATTCTTTTCCTGCAACGATGTATATATGGCCATGACTGTTACAGCAATATTTATTTCCTGCAACGATATGTACATGGCCATGACTGTTACAGCAATATTTATTTCCTGCAACGATATGTATATGGCCATGACTGTTACAGCAATATTCTTTTCCTGCAACGATGTATATATGGGCTTGACTGTTACAGCAATATTTATTTCCTGCAACGATATGTATATGCCATGACTGTTACAGCAATATTATTTTCCCGCAATGATGTATATATGGGCATGACTGTTACAGCAATATTTATTTCCTGCAACGATATGTATATGGGCATGACTGTTACAGCAATATTCTTTTCCTGTAACGATGTATATATGGCCATGACTGTTAAAGCAATATTTATTTCCTGCAACGATATGTACATGGCCATGACTGTTACAGCAATATTTATTTCCTGCAACGATATGTATATGGCCATGACTGTTACAGCAATATTATTTTCCCGCAATGATGTATATATGGGCATGACTGTTACAGCAATATTTATTTCCTGCAACGATATGTATATGGGCATGACTGTTACAGCAATATTCTTTTCCTGTAACGATGTATATATGGCCATGACTGTTACAGCAATATTTATTTCCTGCAACGATATGTACATGGCCATGACTGTTACAGCAATATTTATTTCCTGCAACGATATGTATATGGCCATGACTGTTACAGCAATATTATTCTCCCGCAACTATGTATATATGGCCATGACTGTTACAGCAATGTGACAGCCTGGTAATCGATATCTACTGTTGAAACGTGAGCATATTATGTATCCACAAATTTTTATTGTAATAAGAATAATTAATTACAGCAACTAAACTTGTTTAAACAAATTTAAAGACGTTTGCAGTAGGTGGACAACGTAATTAATGGGATTGCGGTATTTATATTACTGAATGTTCAAGTTCGGGTTGTATATAGCAAAAAGTGTCTAGAGAAGAGAAGGGAAGACATTTGGGTAGTAAAGCATGAAAAGCTACGAGCAAGTCATAGAGTCTGAATTGAATTTCATCGCTTTATTAAATTTAATGGGTTTTCTACGTGTTCTATAAATACTTGTAGTAAATAATACCAGGCTTTGTCTAAGCATCAGTTTTTTAAATTATTTTTCTTATTGAACGGTTAAAAAATATGGAAGGCCTTGTCTATTTTTTTAAGACTCATATTAATATGTTAAAGTCGTTAACCAAATTATGAGCTGAAAGTGGTTGAGTTGACCGAGAAAAAATCCTAAATAGGAAAGCCGTGCCAAATTTTTCATGCTAGTGCGTACTGTTTGATAGTTTAGATATTTTAAAGCAGAGGTTCCACATCACGATTTGTTTCACCATTCACTTTTAGACTATATTATTCATTAGCTCCCCCTCAAGGTTTCTTCCAATAAGAGACAATTTTTTTATTATAATTTTTTTTCTTTATACGATAATTTTGAGTATAAAAAGATTTTACATGATTTTCGACTGCCAAACTAACCACATACCTGCAGTATAGCATATATATATTCATATGTACACACATCGTTGCAGGAAAGGAATATTTTTGTAACAGTCATGGCCATATACACCTCGTTGCAGGAAAGGAATATTGCTGCAACAGTCATGGCCATATACACCTCGTTGCAGGAAAGGAATATTTTTGTAACAGTCATGGCCATATACACCTCGTTGCAGGAAAAGAATATTGCTGTAACAGTCATGGCCATATACACCTCGTTGCAGGAAAGGAATATTGCTGCAACAGTCATGGCCATATACACCTCGTTGCAGGAAAAGAATATTGCTGTAACAGTCATGGCCATATACACCTCGTTGCAGGAAAAGAATATTGCTGTAACAGTTATGGCCATATACACATCGTTGCAGGAAAGGAATATTGCTGTAACAGTCATGGCCATATAAAAAAATGGAGGATTTTGAGGCTGATTATATCACTTAAAAAACCTAATATTGATAAAACGAAGAGATTTTCCAACGTCTTTCCAAGTTCTTCACGGGAGTCACGGGACTCAGATAGATCGACGCCGAAAAAAGACCCCTGAGGAATGGTGCATCAAAAGTATTTTTGTGGGTAGTGGTGGTTACAGTAGTATTGCTTTCCTCCAACAACATGTTCACATATACAAACATGAATAATAAATATATTAAGATAATAGAGCAAATAATATTCTGAGACAATTACATTTCGTATTCTTTAATCACTGAAACACAGAAATTATTAAAAGGTATTTTCTTTGCATTAGCCCATTCAGTATTACAATACGGGATTGTTGGCGGAGATGGTTCTTATAAATCTTCATTATTACCACTTGAAACAATACAAAGGAAAGCAATCAAAATTATTCTTAATAAAACATACTCGTATAACTTCCCAACAAACAGTATTTTGAAATGCGGTGAAATCTAAATATAATCACTGTGATTGAGAGATAATAACTCTCATACATGCTAAATATTTTTGCTGGCTTTTCACCGCCCCCTTGTAGCCCCTAACCGCCCACCTATTTGGTGTTCTATCACTCCTACAGCTTCTGGGAGGCGGTACCGCCCCCGTTGAAATGAAAATTAATGAAATAATCTAAAAACAACATTTTTTTTACGAAGTTTGTTTGTTTTTAACCTGCATTAGAAACCAATAATAAATTATGAAGTGAAATCACGAAAATATTTTGGTAGCAATAATAAGTATTTTTTTAATTTCATCAAAGTTCAAGGAAGTGATCGCCTACATTTAATGTAATGTTTATTCGTATATAAATTTATACTAAAGATTTAAGATATTCCTTATGATACCTATAGGCATTTTATTGGATAAATCTGAATAAATTATAGGACTACAAAGAAAATATTATGTCGTATCAACAACAAATACAACATTTGGACAAAAAAGCGTCTTATACTATGGCACTAAACTCTACAACACGATCCCACTATCCATCAAAAATCGCAATAACATTACACTTAAAGAAAAATAAAACGCTGGATACGTTACACAGAGAGATCTGAAATAAGAAAGATATTAAGGCCGGCCGCGCACTAGGCAGCCAGGCTGCAAGCAGTCATGGCTGCCTATCGCCATATTTCGACTGACTCCCGCAGCCAACAATATCTGGCTGTCTAGTGTATTCGCTTGATTTTTTTTTATGGCATCCCCAATTAGGGAATGTTGTGAGGTTGAAGGTATTGGGGAGGGGAAGGAGAAGGGAAAGAGAAAGTTAAAAAGGGAAATACCTGACTATTCAGATCTGGTCAACAAACACAGCTAAAAGCCTTTTCAAGGAACGTTTCAATTCTGAATGGTGGTCTTTCACGAGGGCGATACTGAGAGTAACTTCCACTCTGGAACTTGCGCAAATATACTACATATTATTTTTAAATGAATTAAATTTGCACAAAATAATTAAATGAAATTTACTTGCGCACGCGGGATTTGAACCCGCGACCTTCGGATTCGTAGTCGATAACCTTACCCCTCGACCATGGAGGCCGTCACATGAATGTGAATACATTTTCATACAAATTTGAAGATCTATTGGCCGCCCCAGCCTAGGTGCCTAGTGCGCGGATGGCCTAACACCCAAATAAAGACTGACACAGAAAAAACCCGTCTCCACTTAACACCTCATACTACAATTCATTCAAAAAGTAAAACATATTCAAATAATTTTACTTAGTTTTATGTAAATGAAGTTTTTAGCATAGGAAATCCCAGTGAGAATATCATTATCTTTTAATTGTTTTAAAAAAGTATGATAATAAAACATTTATTATTATTATTATTATTACAATTGACGAAAAGAAAATTTAAGAAGTCCAAAAAAATCTGTATAAGGAAACAGTTTCTCGAACTATCTTAAAAAATTAAGGGTTTTTACAAATTTGATTAATAATTTATATTTTTTCATTAAAATTCTGAAAAGAACCGGTCCCTCCGAAAATTTAAGTGGACACTTCCAGTGACGGCAAAATCACTGGCACAAAGCAACCGAGACAGGAATATTGACCATCTCTAAAAATTCCATAATTTTATGATATGTTCATACGTAATGATGCCATAAGATGATAGGTACTTTATGTGCATCGCTACCAAGGGCTTACTAAAGGTATAAAATAATTATTCTTGTCAGTATAACTCATAAAAAGTGTGCTATTTTTGACTTTCAACCCCTTTGAATGGTGTTAATACATGCTCAACATTTCTATACTGCTATTCAGTGATTAAAATTATCTCAAGGGCGCTTTAAATTTGTAAAAGTTTTTAGCCCCTTTAAAAAAATACGTTTTTCGATTTTTTTTAGTTTGAAAAATTGCTTTCTGATCTCAGACCAAATGGAAAGTCATTCCAACCGTTCTTCTTTATTTCACAGATATGAAAACTAAAATGGTAGGACAAGGCAGTACCTACTAATTTATTGCGACAATTCAACTTCAGCGTATATTATTCCTATCCTTCAGCTATATTATTCCCCTATGCGACGGATCTGGGAAATGAATACTTGTAGACATATTTGGCACATCACTGTTACAGTATAAGCATGCATTAGTACGTTTTTTTTCATCAAGTAGAGTTAGCTTATTTGAAACCTCTAGATAAAAGTGTCAAATTGTGTTATTTATTTTTATATTATCAATTATAATACATATGTACCTATGCAATATTATTTGTAAATGTCCATGTAAAAGCCTGTAATAGACGTAAATAATGAAAACATCCATAAAAAAATGTTTTTTTTTTACGTGAATATCGCACAAGAGTATGCTCCCAACCGTCTGGAGTGAGACTATGGCATTCCCAATTATGAAATGTTGTGAGGCTGAAGGTATTGGGGAGGGGAAGAAGAAGGGGTAGAGGAAGGTGGGGAACCGCCAGGCTATTCAGATCTGGTCAAAAGCTACTTCAAGCAACGTTTCAATTCTGAATGGTGGTCTTTCACCAGGGCGATATTGAGAGTATCTTCTACTCTGGAACGTGCGCAAATACACTTTATAATATTTTTTAATTAATTAATTGTGAAATAGCATAAATTAATTAAATAAATTTTACTTGCGCACGCCGGGATTTTAACCCGCGACCTTCGGATTCGTGGTCGAGAGTCTTACCCCGCGACCATGGAGGCCGTCACTAACGAAAATGAAAAACTTAACTTAAAAAGAATCATTAATTTCATTATTCCTAGCAATATAATCATGATATACTTAGTCATGGCCAGAAATTTACTTATGATATTATAAATCACAAGCTCGATGTGATTTCTCGAATCCACTTTCAATTCATCGACCTGGAATTTATTGAGAACCAAAAAATAATGAGGCCAATACAGAGTACCTACCTTTGTTCCCACTGGCTTTTCAATAATTTTATGTGAATTCGATTTTCTTAATGATGCAATGAATGCAGTGGTTTTCAGAGTACTAAATTCTTATAAATGTATTCAGAGAAGTTGTTTACTTTTCTGTTTATCCAATAATTGGATGGCTTGAATGGCATTTACAAAAAAATCGAAAATGAATTCTTGATGTTATCTTTACTTTTTAATCATTAAAGAGTATTAACTGAACGCTATAGCATATGCGTTAAAACGTTCAAATTTTTTGACTTAGAGTATTAGCCATTATTGGAAAAGGGGTTAAATAATTTATTAAAACAATTTTAAAACCATTCTCAATTTTTATTCAATTACCCGACGGATTTCGGCCCATCACAGGTATTTTTAGACTGGTACAAATCATCGTAAACTACAGTATTTATACTATTTTTGGGTTATCAGGGGTGGTCAACTATGATTGAATGCTATATTCTGATTTTACATACTGTCGTGTTACAATGCTGATTAATAAATAAATTATATTCAATCACAGTTTTCCACCCCTAATACCTCTAAAATTGTAAATATACCGTAACAGAATTGTACCTAAAATTAGAATATAGCAATGGGGATTAATAAAATTTACATCCACCCATAGTTTCCCATCTCTAATACCCCAAAAATTGTATGTATACCGTAGTTTAAGAAAAAAATTGTATCAACCTGAAGATGGCGGTGATAAGCGGAAACCGGTCAGGTTATAAAAAAGCGGGAAAAAGTTTTAAAATTGTTTAAATTATTATAATGGATTTCCACGATGGTTTCAGTTTCAAAAATAGAAACATTTATTTATCTATTTATACGCCCGTTTTTACATAGAAAATGTATATAATGTATTCATAAACAGTGTAGTAGATAAGTGTGACATATACTATTTAAAACTATTGTACATGACAAAAAATATATATATTGAAATGGCGTATGGTATAAAAATTATAAAAGTAAATAATGTAATTATAATCATTAAAGAAAATGATTTTAACATAACCTAAATAAAAAATGAAAACGGAAAAAAACAACAGAAAATAATAAGACCTAAAAATGGAGAATAATATTGACAAATCTTGAATTTGAGATATGATATCGATGAAGATGACGTAAATTGAACTGGTATCATTAGTTTAAGTTGGTAAAGCGGTTGCCCCGGATAGAGTTCGAGTCCCAGATGCGACTGAAATCTTATTTTCTGTTCTTTTTTTTCCATTTTCGTGTTTCATTTAGGGTATATTAATATTATTTTCTTCAATGGTTAAAAATTACAATGCCGTTTTTAAATCTCAATAAAATAATTTATAATAAAAAAAATTGAACGTAATTATACACTTTCAGCTAACAAAAAACCTTTCATGTATCCAAAGTTACCCAGAGTTAAATAGTATCATCAAATAAATTGCCTCTAATCGATGGAAAAAAAACTGTACTAAGGTACGCTTATGTCGCAATATTGATGTACTAAATCGGAGTATTCGTTTACCAGATATTGAATCTGTCGCATAGGAGTATAATATTGCGGCGCTGAAGTTGAATTGTCGCAATAATAATATGGTAGGTACTGTTGTATTTTATAAAGTTAGCAATTTTATCAATTGTTTTGTTGTCTTCTTTATTAAAGTAAAATATGTAGGTATATACAAAATTACACTGCTCGTATCGGAAAATGCATTGTATTCTTTAGATAAGGTGAAAAAGATATTAATGTTGAGACTAATAGCAATAAGATGATGATGAAGAATCATTGCTGTATCTAATGAGAAGTTTGTTTTAAGTGAGCCAAAACTAAGCAAGTATTTGTAGTTAATTATTTATGATATTTTAATTTTGCAAAATTTCAAGACGCCAGAGATTACTCCTGAAGAGATTTTTTGTCACTAATAAACAATAAAATTTCGATGATCATTGTTGTATCTAATGCGTAGATTTTATGATGTTAGACAATAAGAAAAACATTAAAAAACATTGAATTTATAATAGCTTTTTCATTTCATCTTTTTTCAAACATCTTTATTCATCTTTACAATAAAAACGTCTCGCCTCGATTCACAAATTAAACATTTAGGAATGATAGCCAGGGAGAGCTATAATAACGCTACCCGTCCCGCGTTAACGCCACGAATATTACGTTATTTTTTAACTTTCCCGATGTAATACCGCTAGCAGGGTGTTATGGACCGTTGGCGGTGTAAGGCTAGGGCTTCTAATGCATATCGTATGTTAATTTAACGATTCTACTTGAGAATTTTACAGCTTTTATGACAGTTTTCCCGCAGCCTTACCAGGATCACTTTTATTATTAAATAATTCTGATTTATCTGTCTACTTAATGTTTGCACACCTTATTAAAAGTGACAAATTGTAACAACAGTCGTTACGAAAGTAACACTTCATAATTTTGCAAAGTGGGTCGAAGAAGTTTAAGGTGAAGCCGCAGAAGTACTGTTATGATAATAATGAGAAAGTAGATACTGTTATGAAATGCAAATAGGACGTTTCTTCAAGTTTGTGAATTTAAGGGTTGATAATATATATATAAAATAAATATAACGTTTTCTCTTTGTATTCGCTGTTTTTTTTAATTGCTTAGCTTTAATTTTTCGCAACAAAAGGCCACACTCACTGCAGTTTGTTAACTCAAGCAATACTGCAAACTATTTATCTGTAATTTTTATACGAATAGTTAGATAATTTTATAAGGTTTCAAAAGACTAAAATCCTCCTTCTATAATTTTTAATTCTATGAAATACATTCGATAAACGTTTTAACTATAATTCCAGTACGTATTTCATATTGAATTTAAAAATTTACAATGAGGAATATTGTCTTTTGAAAACTCAATATTTTTTTCTAATTACCCAAATAGAATTTATAGATAAATCAATTGCAGGTACTAGAAAATCACCTAAGCTCCGGTGCTGTACACTCAGTGTACAGTGAACACATTTAGAGTTTTCTAGTATTCAGGTTTGGATTAAAAATATTTTTTCTAACATTTATTACGTATGTAAATCATTTTATTATTAGTATATACCATATGTTCATACAAGGTTAAGTAAAATATTATGGATAAGCGCTCAAAACAAGAAAAATACATCAGAATTAATAAAACCCATTATACGGCCATTACTGCGGGCAGACCGCCAGTTACTACTGACGATCGTGCATTATAGCACGTCGAACGAAACCCCGCACCCCCTACTCTACCATCATACTACTCGGCAAGTTAGCAACGCACGCAGACATACGTATGTATTGAGAAAAAAACATTACTTTTCAAAATTGGAGATTGGAGAATAAAAGATTGAATTAAAATACTATGTTTTTACATTTTTGAACGTTATCCCAAAAATTCATTATATTCTTAACTCTTACAGATTTAACCCTTCACATCGCCAATATATTAATGAAGAACAAAGCCTTTAAGACGGTTTACGAAGCCTAGCCATCGTAGCCATCTGGTATCAGATATTTGGACAGGCTAAGGCATAGCTTTATATTCATCGTGTTGGTAAAAACTACCTAGAGGATTGGAAAATAAAATGCGGTAGTGCATTTTTAAGGCAGTTAAAGCTTTACAAGAGCCACATGACAACCGGAACGCTTAGAAAGATATATTTTCTAGTACCCTGTGCACATCCAATACTTAAGTATTTTTTTATGCATTTTTCCTTATATTATATTTTATTTTAATTCTCAACCTGAAAATTGGCGTTACACGAGTTATTTTTAGAGAAATTTGCTTTTTTTTGTGAAACTCGCATTATTTTTAGGTAAAGTGGCAGTTTTTGCAACAAAGTTAGTCCTAAAATGATTTTTTTTTAATAAAAAACCTTTGTAACTTTTTCCACTTATTTATTTTCGACCGGATCGGTTTCACCCTATCACCCTATATAAGCATGCATGTAAATAGGAAGCACATACAAAATACCAGGATAAAATGAAACTGGGAATTTTTGTCGCAGATATCCAAGGCGAACTCTAAGAAGATATTACCCCTAAGTGTACCTATTATAACATAATAAAATATTTTAAAAACCCAACATAAATGTACCTGGTTATCCGTAGTTCATGTGACTATGGGACAAAACTGATATAAAAGTTCATCCTAGCAAACAAGACGGTAATCACAGGGAAATAACAAAACTAGAAAGAACCATCTGTTCAAATAAAAGCTGACGAATGATTTTATATAATTAAAAAAAAAACCCATTCAGTAAATAAGCACAATATAATCCGTTTTCCAGAGGGTAATAAACCACCCCGAAAGTACTTTAAAAAAAAAAAAATAAACACTACCGTCAGCAATAAAATAAATTTCAAATAATAAAAACAATATTAGAAAGCAGGGAACTCACTCCCGACATCCATGCTATATATACCATAGATTAAGTATTCATTGTACCAGTCTGAGGATACCCGTGATAGGGTGAAACCGGTCCGGTCGAAAATAAATAAGTGGAAAAAAGTTACAAAGATTTTTTAATAAAAAAAAATAATTTTAACATGGAATTCCACCATGAATTGACAGCTTCAAAATTAAAAATAATTAAAAGTTAGGCCTGTTTCTTTTTATGGCCATTCAAGCTCAACAAAACCATCAAAAACAAAGAAATATTTAGGATTTCTTGAAAATATTGGTTTTTAATTTGTAACGTCATTATTAGTAAATTAATAAAAATGCTCTGTAAACAACACTTTCTAAATTTATAATGTCGATCTTGATGGTTTAATTATAAATGTCAAGAAAAAGCTCCTTTGAAAAATGAAGAGTTTACTATAATATTACAATTTCACTGCAACTGGTGTTAGGAAATAAGTAATTTTGAAAACTATAGATAACTCGAGTTCATAAATTCTCTGAAAGAGCAAAAACTATCCAGCATTATAAATCTTCACATATAAAAATGAATCTTTGTCTGTCTTTCCTCGATTTTCTCGGAAATTACTTTACCTGTTTCGCTGAAAATAACACAGTTTGTTTTAATTAGTACCAGGAAGCTTTAGGAGAGTAATATTAATGGAATTCAATTTGCAAAATTTTTGCTATGACGTTTTAAAATTAGTATTAAAACCATTGAACCCGCCATGTTGTATTGAGGTTAGCTCATACATATACCACTCTGGTTAGCCACAGATTACACATTCAAAAGAAAAATATGTGTTTGGCTAGAATATTTTCAAAATGGAAAACACAAGTAGGTAATTTTATTATTGAGATTTTTGAAAAAAAAAATATTTTGAATAAAATAAATTTTTTAATTGAGGATTCTGTGTTTAAAGATAGTAATAGTCATCACAAGGCATTACTTTCGCTGTCAAATCAATCATGGCACTAAAACGACGATCAAGAATTCAAAATTCTTAATCTCAAGCACGGCCGGGTACACATCAGCTAGTAATATCAGTTTTTAATAGTTTCAGAGATAGATAATGACATAACAATATTATTAAAATTTTACCATGCTGAAATAGAGCCAGATAATTTTGTTTACAGAACGTTTAAAGAGACATATTAAAGTAGTTTTTAAAGCGTTGTAAAATGTGGGTATACTTCCTTGATGAGCTATATAGGCTAATCGAGCCCGACCGCGAGAGTTTTCTCATTAAAAAGCAATTTAAAATTAATTATGCGGCTGTGAGGAAATGAGGCAAAATGAGGGAAATATAAATTATATGCCTTACGGTGCAGCACGCGACCCCAAGTGTGTAAACATGAACTAAAGTCCCCTGGAACGATGTCGGGATGTGCCGGGATACGCCGGAATGTCTCGGGATAAAGGTAAAGGTGTGTTTATACCCCACAACTCTGCCAGGGATAACAATTAGGGAAACGAAGGGCGGAACTTCCGACAATGGACCAACTTGATGGATAAATCAAGGCTTCTAAGGGTTAGTACTGCTGCTTAGGGCGAGGCAGATGTACATATATTGCAAATTAACAACAAATAGGATGCCCAAAGAGTCCTTCAGGACTTCGTAATGTGATCTTAACTTAGACTAAAGTTGCAATAGCTTTTCTATGGTATCTTAGATCTATTTTATTAAAGAAAGGAGTGAATGGAGAATATATGACAGGAATGTAAACGATTGAAGAAGTCGAAGTCGTTTTTTTTATTTATTTATTAACTTACGCCCATTAGAGGCTTTTATATGGACATTTATAAATCATATTGAATAGGTACATATGTATTATAATGGATAATATAAAAAGAAACAACCTAATATGACGCTTTTATCCAGAATTAAATAGTTTCAAATAACCTAGATCTTATTCGACGAAAAAAACCATACTAATGCATTCTTACACTGTAACATTAATATGTCAAATATGTAAACAACATCGAATTATTTGTTCCCCAGATCTTGAATCGGTCGCATAGGGGAATAATATTGCGCTGAAGTAGAATTGTCACAATAAAATGGTAGGCACTGTTATATACTAGGTACATGAAAAGCATTCAACTATAACATTTCAGGGGTATAAAACATTGAATTAACAAACATGTTAAATCGCAAATAATTCTACGTTGAGATAATTTTTCTAAATTTAATGAATAAAATAGATAATCACAGTCTATGCATTCTCTAGAAATATCCATTCTAAAATGTACGTATCTGCTGGTTATCGGTGTAGTCTACTAGTAAAATAAACGCTTCTCACTTCATATTAAAACTTTAAATGCAGTTTCTTGGGGCATAACTATCCTATTTTTAGGAAAAAAATAATTAGGTGAGGTTAAAGAAACCAAATAATCTTGTATAATATGTTCTTTTCTTCATTTTTTGTTCATTTATATTCATGGTTGAGTAATGTGACTAAGACCTTACTTCTCGACGACGATCTACGACCTTACTTCTTGACTCTGAAGAGTATCATAAAATATCGTAGTGATATGACAATATCTCCAGCTCCTGACATTTATCATACATTGATATGGCAATATGCTACACTAGCACCTCTAGCAGCCCGTATTGGCGGAATTAAATTAAAATTAAAATAAAAAAAATAATTCACCTCTCTAACCGGACTTTCTTGACACATCGCCTTGAACCGTAGTGGGAGGGATGGATTAATTTGTTTGTCAATACTGGACATACATGACCCCTAGTTTCCTGACTTAAAACGACCCTCCATACAGTAACCCCGAAGAGGATATAGGCCTTGAGGGAAAGAATTTTCCCAAAAAAACTTCCTGTATGGAGATAATGAAAAAGAAAAAAAATCATAATGCCATTTTTAAATTTAAAAAAATGATTAATAGAAATTTTTGATACATACATTTTTTATAAACATAGATAGATGTTATAAACCTTTTTTATATGTATGTACATATTTATTTTAGATTAAATTATATGTAAATTTGAAAACATATATATAAATTTACGTATATTATATATACATAGCGAAAAATCCCACATGGGCAACGCTAGTTCATAGGTATACTTGGTATTAGTTAGTGACATTAAAAAAAAAACTTTTTTCATGGAATTATTTTTTTAAAAAATATTTATTGCTCATCAGTTTGTGAGATATTGTCGCTTCTAAAATTTAAATAAATTTTTTTCTACATAGCATTTAAAAAATACTATTTATTTTACTTAATATTATCATTGCGATTATAATCAGTATCAACAATGAACAAATCTCTGTGATATAAAAAAAGTACAATTTTTTTTATCATTTTCTGAATATATACACTAAAAGCCACAAAACACGGCACAGTTTATTACAAACAACACAAATAAAAATGTATTAAATGTTATTATAAATAATATTAAAAAGTATCGGTGACTAACATTACTTTTCCGGATTTTTGCTGTTTTTTTGTTTGGCCTTGGCTACCTCTTTCCACAGAAACGTGTGTAAAGCACTTATCGAATATTACATCCACAAACATACAAGGTGTTCGTGATATTGTTTCATTTTTTTAAATATTTTAATGTGAATATCACACATAAATAGCCGGCAGCCATGAGCAAGAAGAAGGTTAGTTAGTATGTAGGTATTCAAATCTTATCAACAAACATAGCGTAATCTATTTGCAGCTTTTCGATTTTGAATGGTGGTCTTTCAGCAATGGTAGATCGACAGTATATACCACTCTGGAACGAGGTAACTAATTAACATTGATGGTTTCACGATAGTTAAACACACGTAATAATCGACACACTTTTTAAAAGTCATTAAAATAACGAAAAAAACTAAACCGAAAACCTAATGTGATCTAACCCAATTAATCGTACACATTTTTTTCAAACCAACAAAAATATATGCATACATAATAAAATTAATTTTAGTTATTTATTGGGATGGGTTAGAAGGTTTTTCGGGCTTTCGTTTTTCGTTTTTTTGCGTACTTTAAAAAAAAAAAATATTACTTTTGAAAAGTGTTCCGATTCATTCGTGTGTTGAATTATCTGGTGACCCAGATTGTAACATCGTCTCAAAGGTACTCTGAAGTTATCGTGATACTTAACATAACCCGAGTAAAGTATTTGAATCACTCAATCGTGTCATTACTTCTTCGGGCTCCCCAGGCTTTTTCTACCATTCATTTTAGCGTCATATATTTTCCTTGTTCCAGACACTTCGGGGTCCGGTACACTGAAGAATTGGGTGCTGGTCAAGTCGTGGCAGTAGCCATAATGTTCAGGGCATCGGGCTCGCTACGGGTCTCCAAATTTTGTTCCTTTGCAAGGGGAGACATTCAGGGCTAAGTCTGGTAGGACTTCGTAAATACTGAGCGGGGGCGTATCTGTTTAGTACATTAGTGTTCTGGTTAAGACACAACATTTAGAGAGCTCGTGGTGAGAGGAGCGCGGGAACTTTCACACGACCCGTGTTGTATACTCCTTACACTCCTCTCTTCGTTCATCCGCTGTATTAACCACGTATTTTTTTTTTTTTAGGAATAGCTAGCTTTCACAAAGTCGGCTTTGAAACAGAATGGTTTAAAGAATTCTGATTACTGATACAATAACTCTAAAATTAACATTACGTTAAACAAAAAAATCTGCTCACTTAGAGAATAATTCTAAAATTTCTATTAAAGATTGTGCTTTCTTTATATTACAATACTTCAAATAATTAAAATTCTACTAATACTCTTATTTACTTAAATTACACATGTTGCTAACACACAGGCAGCTCCTATGTGGGTTTCCATTTCTTAATATTATAATTTCAATAATGTATGTAAAAAAGTAGTATATGATTTATGTTAAAAACTCTGGGAAAAAAAAGGTAACAAAAAATGAAATAAAAAAAATTTGGTTCATCTGCATAATGAAAATGAAATTTAAACAGCCTTTGAATGTTATTTAAATAACAACGATTCTTTATGCCTTCCACCCGGAGTTCACGTTAACACGTTTAATTTGGCTTATAAATAATTAGCTGATGTATACCCGGCCTTGCTCGGGATATTTAAATATTTTTGGAATGAAGTTGTGAATTGTGCTTGTCGTTTGGGTGTCATTAATGATTGGTCAGCGAAAGTAATGCCTTGTGAAGCCTATTACTAACTCTAAACAGAGAAACATTTATTTGAAAAAAAAAAATCATTTCAACATTTATTTTTTCAAAATATATCTATATAATTAAGTTGGTACCTACTTGTGTTTTCCATTTTGAAAATATTCTACCCAAACATACCTTCTTCTTTTGAATATGTAATCTTTAGCTAACACTGGTCTATCTATAGGCTAACCTCAATACAACATACTATTTTTAAAATGTTATATCAAGAGAACTTTGCAATCATCATAATATAGGATAGCAGCCAATAATATGGGATTTAAAATGGAGGATAATATTAGCAAGTCTTGAAACTTGAAGTATGATATCGGTGTAGATGACGTAAATTGAACTGGCGTCATTAGCATAGTCGGTAAAGCGGTTGTCCCGGATAGACGGAGGTCATGGGTTCGAGCCCCAGATGCGACTGATACATTTTTATTTTTTTGTTTTTTTTTTTCCGAACCGTGTATCATTTGGGATGTGTTAAAATCTTCTTCAACGATTAAATATTTTATTTTCATTGACGGACAATCACACAAAATACATAGCACGAAATAAAATAAACAAGGGCTACAAACATAACATCACATTCATAATGTACGAATGAAGCAATGACAAAAATAGGACAAATGTATACATTCAACTCAAAGTAATTTTATAGATATCATTTGCTAATTCCTCTCTTGCCCCGCACAGTTTAGTTTTAACATCCTCATGTTTAACAAAATGACATCATAATAATAACAATATTTGGATAACTTCTATAGCGCCGTTTTTTTGACAAATCACCTAGGGCGCTGTAGTAATATTACTTGCTAGGGTTTATCTTATTATGTAGAAACAGATAAAGAAACATACTTACCTGGTAGGTTACTCCAGATTAAAACGTTAAATTACAAGTTACTTGTCTCCAGGAAAACCTAATCCAGCCTTCTCTGAATATCATTCCATGACCAGTTAGTAGCCGAGTGGTCAAATACGTCGGGTTCCCATCCTGGCGTTCAGGGTTCAATCTTCTATTAATTAAGTCTTCCACCATTGTAAAGACAAAATTTTCCGCTTTTAATTATGAAAGAATCAGGAATCCAAATACTGTCAAGTAATACGTAACACATGAATATTTTTAGTTCTTTTTCGAAAAAAAAAGGTATTGTTCAATTACCAAATACGGTAGTTAAAATGTATGGATATATTATTTGCATAGCCAAATTTCCCCAGGCATATATTAACTTCATAAACACAAACAGTCTTTAAAACCATTCATCGAGAAAGCTTTAAATTTTCTCAGAAAACGATTAAGTACAAATTTACTTCGCTAAGAACTTGATGGGTAATTAATATTTGGATTATAAAGGTAAACCAACATTACTCGTGTGAAATTTATCTTAACCCGGAGGTTCTCAATGGCGCGATATTCCTAGGGGGGGGCGCTAAGAGCTTTATGGGGTCGGTAGTGTACATTCTGTACGTTGTACAATGTTCCGTATTTGATTCCCTGAAGACTCAATTTTATACGAGTGCACAGATTTTCGGAAGCGTGGGCTTACTGTTCCTCATCTCGTTTTATAAAATGACGTACAAGATCTAACCGGGTGGCCAAAAATATATTTCTTCATTTTTGCAACTGTTAATGCAATTTACATTTTTCTAGTAATATTTTGATTCTTCGGATAATTTTATTTCACTTATTTATTTGGGACAATACCGATTTAATGCTGCTAGCCTTCACTGCGTGACTTTATATTGTAAAATAATAATGAGAAATAAAATAAAATCGTCAGTTATGTTGTATACAATATGCCGCGAAGAGTGAAACAAGTTTACGTCCACGTATATGCTCTCAGTATCACCCTGGTAAGACTACGTTTCAGAATTAAAACTTCCTTTGAAGTTGCATTAGCCGTGTTTATTGACCAGATTTGAAAATCCAGGTGCCTCCCAACCTACCTCGTTACCATCTCTTTCTTCTCCATACTATCTTGAACCTCTCAATTTGCCCAAAATTGGAGTTGCCATGGACCCACTGGCTCCGGGTAGTTAGAAATCCTATGCACTGTTCACATCAAAACATATGCGACTAACTTAGAACAGTGATTAAAATGGAATTCGACATCGAAATAACATTTGAAAATTACAATATATTAATCATTGACTTAGACAATGTCCATATTTCTCAACGAAATAGACCAAAAAACAGAAAATAAACAGCTAACGGTCAAAGCTAGGGTTTAAACACAGATCCTCTAGTAGGACCTAGTAGGATCCTCCAGGGACAAGTAGCTCTACAAATTGAGCTATCAAGACCCAATTACATCTCTTACTACCTTTTAAGAATTTCTAACACTATAGTCATATTTTATGGTTTGCATCTTTTTCGGTGTTATAGTAAAGTTTCACTCGATTTTTTGCAACCTAGATGGTGTCTCAAATATGTGTATCTAATATGTGTTTTTGACTTTTCTGTAAGTCTAGAATTAATATTCCATTTAGACATCTTTTTAAAATAAATTTTGAAGAAAATGTAATTTAATGTCATTATTTAGTTTTGCAAGTATTTTAGTTTTTAATTATTGTTACAACTGTTTCTGCATGCAAAGTAATTTTCAAGCTATGGCTAGGCCATATTGCGATGACTCGTTTATATGATTGTATTTACTCCCAACTAATTTTAAGTTGGACGGTGTTTAAAATGATTTATTACGGGTAAAACTGATTTACTTTCTTAACAAACGGATTGCAATCTTTGGAGCACAGATGTCAAGTGGGAATGCTGTCCTTGTTCTACCAGTATTTTAATGGAAGATGCTTTGAGGAACTAGCGTCATAGATTCCTTTCGGCACCGGTGCACAGTCGGGAAACATGCCAAACGCGTGCCCAATATTTTCACACGGTTGACTTTTGTCACATGAGAACGAGTCGCTTTTACAACTCGTTCTTATGTTCAACAGCTCAGCTGTGGAATGATCTGCCAGACTGTGTTTCCTCCCTCCTACGATAGGTTAACTCCTTCCTATCTTCTAAAAGAACCCTCTACAGAGCACCCCCAAAGACGATATAACCCTTGACGGAAATTATTTCCCTCAAGGCCTCCTATATGGATTTATTGTAGAAAAAATTACTTAGAAAATAATTGTGATATTTAATAATTCTATATTCTGTGAGGTATTTACAGTTGAAAGCTGTTTTCTTCAGAGAAAGTTTTTTTCCTAATAGTTTTGTAATTACGTAAATGCTATTTAAGTCAATGAATTTAACGTGTTTGTTCACTCAACTAATTATTTTGAACAATTATATTGTTCAGGTTTCAAGAATACACTTAAGAATGGGGAATAAATAACAGATGTAATAATAAATAAAAAATAAACAATTTCTAGAATAATACTTAACATTATTAAATTTTATTGAAAAAAAAAATGGATTTCTACCAATTAAACATGGTAAAAATTAATATATTTTTTAATTCAGTCGTCTATTTCATATTTTTACTGAGAACTGTTGATATTATCTTCAATGATTAAATATTATGTTGAGTTTTAATAATTTAAAATTTAGAAATATTGCTTTGAACTGGGTTATAAAGTTTATGAATCGTAATATAGACAGATTTCTGCACGAAATGAGAAGTCGTGCTTCTAAATTAATTAACGAGAAAATTGCTAAGAAAACGATAATAAAAAAAAATTCATTATTTCGTCGCTTTGCTACACCTTGAGTAAAGGTATTGCAATGGCACACTGTCACCCTACTGGAACTTAATCCTCCTTGATTTATCTACATATTATATAGTGAGGTGGACAATGAAGATTTTTCTATAACCTATAATTTTATATATATATACATTACATAATATCAAAATTATATGTAAATTTATAAAAACAAAATCTTCAAAAATTCTTTTTCTCAACACCACCAAAGAATCACAGGTTGTATACAATTTTATTTTATTATATGAAAATTTGTTGTCGGCTGACGAATTGCCTATCTCACTAGGTGTGAAATGCCTGCGTTGAGATAGCAATTTACAGGGGTGGTTGTTCAGATAGGATATTTAGATTACAATTTTTTTTTTCAAAAATATTCTAATATAAATGTATAAAAGAATTTAGAAGCTAAAAGGTTTATCGGAGGTGATCAATGGTCTTACTTTTAACGGAACTTTCATTTTGCGTATTTCTTATGTCACAAGGTAGGTAATTGAATAGCTTAATATCATTGTATTTGAAACTTCTTTGTCCATAAGAGGTTTTACAAACTGGAATATTAAAAGATTTTACATGTGCTTGTCTTAGGACTCTAGTGCTTGTTCTTTCTTCAAACATATGAATATTTTAAAATTAATGCAGCAGGATATCTTATAAATATGTTTAATCCTACCTTACATCTACTATGCCAATTTTTTTATGCATTTCTATCAATAATGACGTTCTAACTAAAATAGCAGTTTTTTAAATTATCTTTTAAACATAATTTTCAAAAATAAAGGATTTATTATTTTGAATTTTATGAATTCCGCCAAAACGTACGAAATCTATGGCTTGTTGGGCGTGACATCACTTTTCCGTTGAATTTATCCGTTATATTTAGTTTGTGCTGAATTTTATATACAAAAATTCGGGACGTTTTTAATTCAGAAAAAATGATACTTTTTAATGTGTAAAAATGTCGGGATCTTTGTCGATTTTTTTGTTTGTTTTTAAAACACGAACCGCGTTTTTGAGGTTAAAACATCAACCTAAACAGCGAAATATTTGATATTTTAAAACGAGTTCATCTCGTGAAAACAAAGATCAACTCTACCGTACATAATTTTACATTCACTCCATGGTAAAATATAACTAAAATACATTTTTATGCGATATTTTTCGCTGGAGTTCCTTAGTCTCTAATATTCTTCACCGCCAACGTTACTCTTTCTAAATATTATCTCGAAGAAGTCACCTAACTGAGTGCATTTGCACTCATTGATAGGGTAAAACTCTTGTTTTCCCTTCTTCTGGTAAAACCATCGTAGCAAACACGTGATTCTCGCTGACTAGAAAGCAGGGAAATGATGTCGAATACAAAAATTTTACCGAGAAAGGGAGTAAAATCTCCAAAGAAACTCCCCAGGTACTGAGTACTACTCTATAATGCATTTAGTTCGAAGCGGGCGCAATATTTTTGCTGTTTTCCCACCCCTCTGTACACCAACCCCCTCGGAGTGGCCCACAATACAAACATATTTTGTATCATCTTGATTTCGTACGGAGTATTTTAAATTGTTAGAAAAATACTTCTTTTCACTGAACTGCACGCTTTTAGACGAAAATAAGGCCTCTGAAGATGGAGAGTGTGATTTGTCCGAAACGTGAGGAATTAAAAAATCCTTCTAAGGACTACATTATGCGGGTAAAAGAAAATTATTCTACATCTTACACCCGTGAAAATCTCAACCATAACATATATATAATATATAATATATACATTGTCATATTTTAATATTCACCCATAAGATATCATTTTTAGAATAACAACATTGTTTGAAATATATTTTAACAGAACTCAGGTCCTTTCTAATCTTCCCCCTTCTCTATTTCCCAACCCTATTAAATAATGAAGACTCATGATTTAAAAACTTTAAAGTCACTTTAAATACCTAAAACTATGTTTAGTGGAAAGATTTTGATAACCCGAATTCACCAACAACTTTAGCTTTTATTCTCAATTAAGAATGTGCCTTTGCACAAAGTAAATTTTTTAATATTTCAATTTACAATAATAGGCATCTCTTTTGAGCAATACTCATGTCGAGGATTATTTTAGGATTTCATACATTTACTATTTTTTAAAGGATATGCCTAATTTGACCAAAAGAAAAACAAAAAAATGTACTTCTCTCCAAATTCTACAAAATTTATAAAGCAAAACTAAAACATTAAAACAAAACTAATCAAAACACATCAAAACTTTTACCACATCTAACACATCCACGTGAAGAGCTCAGCATAGGTTCTTCTAGTGAGATAGTCACGACACATATAACACTCCATTCCCAGTATCACCTCTTTAAACTTCAAACTCCACCATACAAAGCACCTTTACTATACTTAAAAAATATTATGTAAACTGGTACTGTATAATATATAGATATAAATAAATAAATAACTAAACTAAAAGTATTCCGTGAAAATGATGCTTGAAAATGGTTTAAATGATAATATTACAAATTTGGTGGTTTACATTATGGAAAAGACAGAGTTTAGATTAGTTAAGATCCTTTTGTTATGAGCAGCTACTGAACGTTTGATTCAATTCAGGCCACATAAAGACGTAGGACAGATACCAGGCCGCATTAATATCGATTTTAGAATCTTCCTTCCTAAAAGACAGAGTGCATAGTGACAAGTTTAGATTTAGTAGTTTATTTATTTATTTGTAAGTAAAACACAGCTTTTAATACAAATTTACATACAAAGAAAGTTTAGCAAAAGGGAAGCAAAAAAAGTTTCTTATGCTAACAGTGGTTAAGGATTGATGTTTTATTAGAAAAAAACAAAATAAGAAGGAAGGGGGAGAGGAAGAGGAAGATAGGATCGGGACACGATATGCTCTAAACATAACATAATGCATATAAAATTCTTGTACAAATCGTACTTGGAAAATCTTATACTATTTCGTTAAATTTAACAAAGTACGGCATGCATATAGGTAGGTACTCTAATACACTGTAAATCACAACAAGTTCAAACTTCGCAGCAATTATTAACAGCCATAACAAACAAAATAACTTTCATGAAAACTCGTACAAGATAACACATCCAAAACTCACTTTTAACTGGTACACGATAACACATCAAAAACTCACTTTAAACTCGTATAAACACCACTTCACCCTCTAGAGCAGTGATTCCCAAAGTGGTCTATATCGACCCCCAGGGGTCTATGACAACCTGCAAGGGGTCTACGTCAGCGAAAAAAAAAATTGGGGGTCCATGAAATGAAAATGGGGGTCCACGATAGTGGATCTCAACATACACTGATAGTACATATTTACTTACTACTATCGTATAATATAAAGACATGTACATTATTTATAAAAGTACCTATGAAGTAAAAAATTTATTATATATGTTTATAAAATTGTGTAAGTTGTAGGATGTAGGCATTCGCTTTGTGATCGCAATACATTTTTAACTTTTAAAAACCTGCACATAATGATATACCAGTATTATCTTGTTACAAGCATACGCGCAGTAAAAATCTTGTCAATTTTTGTTTCAGAGTTTCGCGAACTTGCACTGACTTGTTCAATTCGTCACTCTATAAATACGAATGTAAGACAAATACGTTTATTCGTTTCCTGAATCTTGAAAAGGAAAGTGCTAAGAAAATATATAAACTGGTAGTTTATCACACAAATTATAGTGAATCAGAGTTATTTTGTTTGAGAGTGCCGGAGAAAGGTAAGTACATTATTTTTTATTAAATTTTAGTTTTGTACTCGTACTTAGCAAAGATAGATAAATTACGCCAATCATGACTTCAGTTATTTGTAGTTTAATATTCAAATCATGCAAAATTACACGAGTACTACACAATAGTTTCTTTTTCAAAGTTTTAGCAATCTGTATTATAATTACAGTATTATATAATTATAATACATAATTATAATTACTCTGTAATGTTCGATGTTCGGATTACCGAAAAGTTCGGATTATGGAATGTTTTCGGAAAAATCTAAAAAAAACAACTGTACATACATATTACGTATGTATTTAATTGTTAACATACATGTTTTAATTTCCTTTCCATCGTCGTACCTAGTGGAAAGGGGGTTCAGTGGTGGTACCAATCTCCTAACGAAAAAAAGAAACAGACTGGACATCATTGGCCGAGGAGATTTAAGATTAAACCTGACAAAATTGACGCCAAATGTTGATAATTTATTATTAAAGCATCGGGTTCATCCTTCCCACTAAAAACATTTACTTATTGCTTAGTTTATTTTATGTTACGTTTATTTTATATAACAGTTACAAAATTTTATTTTGAATAGTTTTAATTTAAATTCAATTAATAAATGTATAAAACTTAACATTTGTTTTTACTTTAAATTTTTAACACTAAACTTCACTACAGTTAGAAATTTATGAAAATTCAATATCAGGTAAGTAGGGGGTCTACCAAAAACCGAAAAAATGGCAAGGGGTCTACGACACAAAAAAGTTTGGGTACCTCTGCTCTAGAGAGTTTACCATAATAGTGAGGGTGATGATCCATTACATTAGAAATCATGGGACTATACATACCGCAATAATTTAATGTTGAGCGAGTTTTCAGGAAGATTCTAAAATCGATATTAATGCGGCCTGGTATCTGTCCTACGTCTTTATGTGGCCTGAATTGAATCAAACGTTCAGTAGCTGCTCATAACAAAAGGATCTTAACTAATCTAAACTAAAAGTTAAAGAAGAAGATCGTGTTACGCTGGTCTGTGCATTAAAATTATCCACTGTTGTTAATAATTAACTTATGAAGCAAATCGCCTGTTTGAGTTTCTCACTGAAATCTCGCAAATGACAAGTTGTGGCATTGTGAAAATTCGCATACCCCTTTCCGATGGTTTACAGCCATCGCCCAAACTTGTTTTCTTATAAAGCAAAGAATGATATTTATTTATTTACTATTTTATACGCCTATGGGACTTTTACATTATTTAAAATTGTTATATATTTTAAAAAGTGTTAAATTATAGTAATAAAAATTGATTGTAAACAAATAATTACTCACATAACAAGTTTTAGCAACAAAACAATGTTTGCGCAAAATAATTATTATTTCAAAGATTTACAAATTAGTTTTAACAAAAAACGGTTTAACGTTATCAGAAACATTATTTTAAAATGAAAAAAAAAACTGAAGGTGAGTTTTAATCATTGAATTTGTCGTATTAAAAATTTCGATGTCTCTTGTATGTTCTTTTGATAAACTATGTAGGATAAGAAGCGGCGCGTTTGCTTCTTAATTTCTTTGTAAAAGGTGACATTGAAAAAGGTTCTTATGCCTGGTGTGTCGTATAGCCTAATGTTGACATGACTTAGAAAATCACAACAGTCGAGTTCTAAATAATATATGAACCTTATACAAATTTCTTATGTAAACCGAACACATAAAACTAATAAAAAATAAAATTGAGTTCTTCTGTAAAAATTAACCCACACACGTAAATATTTTATACAATGCATTTTATTTATAAATTAAAGCAAATGATTTTTTTCTCAGTTTTTCCATATTGGCGGTCTTGAGGGAAATCATTTCCCTGAAGGCCTATTTCATCTTTGGGGATACTGCGTATAGGGTTCTTTGGAGGATAGGAAGGAGTGAACCTGGGACCGGCAAGTTATTCCACAGCTGAGCTGTTGAACATAATGAGAATGAGTCGTAGATGCGACCCGTTCTGATATGATAAATGTCAACCGCGTACAAATGTTGGGCGTGCGTTTGGCGTATTTCTCGACTGTTCACCGGCGCCAAAGGGATCACTGATTCCTTAGATCATCTTCCATTCAAATACCGGTAGAACAAGTATACAATTTCCACCTGATGTCTGTCCTCCAAAGATTGTTATCTATTTGTTAAGATAGGGGATTCTATCAAATGAACCGCCAGAATCTACACAGAGTCAGGGTTTTTTTTCTTCATATTTTGAGGCTCCCGAACAGAGGTGGCTGCCAATTTCTAAGGTAGGACGTACTTGCGATTTGTACAGGATCAACAGGTGTGTACTATGATAGTATCTGGGGGGTCTGTACGGTATGCCCAGCTTTAGAGAGACTAACTTTACCTTGGCTTCAATGGAGCCTCCATACCCGAGCTGCCCACTTAGGGTTACACTAAGCATATCAATGGAAGGTTTGGCAGGAATATTTCTTCCGTCAAAGATGACTAGATTGTCATTTCGATCCCTTTTAAACCTAATAAAACATGACTGGCTCTTTGAAATATTAACCAATTTGTGTATACATGTACCTACCAATGTAAGAATCGTGTCTCCTTGATCAGATACAAGAACTTCTCTTTTCTGATAAATGATAAAGTATAAATGTATAATTATGAAAGCACTTGCAAAAAAAATACTGACAATATTAGCATATTTTTTAATTTTAAATGAGCAAGAATTTCTCACTTAAAAAACTTACCTACATACCTAAAAGATTTTACCATCTACTTTCGCTTGCAAGTAAAAACATTCGTTTGTTAGCCTTACCATTATATTTCAACATTTTTATAAACAGCTGTTACGAGTTCGTACTTCATAAATTGAAAACATTGTTTTTTTTAAATATTTTTTTCAAAAGATTTGTATTCACTTAAAAGGGTTAATACTCAATTTAATATAATTATTAATCAAACATTTTTTTTAAATAGCTTTCTTTTGAATTTATTTTCACATCAATATTAATAATTAATTAATTTTTTTTTTTAAATTTTAAGTAAAAATTTGTTATTCAATGTTATATAATATTTTTTTATTAAAAATTTTGATTATTTATTTACCACTTTAATCAATTTTCGTTCTATGTTTATCATTTGTCTATAATTGACATTATTTTTTTTAGTATTCTACATATTGATGAGGAAAGCATCGCTTTCGAAACATGTTGATATGTATGTATTAAAAAAGTTTTGATTATAAAGTAGTTTTTAATTAATTTATGGAAAAATTGTACTTGTTGTCGACGTTTTAATTTCGTTTTATTCTAAACGTTGTATTCAATATAAAATATATATTTTTAAGATTACAATGTTTCAATGTACTCCAGACGCCAATGCCACTGGAGACACGTTCAATTTCAAACTTAAATAAATTTACCAGAATGCATATTTCTTTGTTCCATCCACTTTCCTTAAGTTTTCTTCTTGTAGTTGGGGGTTATTGGTAGTTACATAGGGATGTGGAGATTTATACGCCATCTGATAGCATCCGGCGTCTCTTCGTGCAGCACAGACGTGTCCCCGGAGAACTGGTAGAATGAACAATCTTCAACAACGTACTCAGTGGGTTGAAATTGTTCAAATTCACACAATGCACATTGCAAAATTATGCAAGGTCCGAGTTATTGTGTAGTAACACGAACCCATTCGACCCGTAAAAGTTGTAAAGATATTACGATATTTGTTAAAGCTCACACTAAACTTTAAATGTGTTTTTGACATTTTATGAATAATCCGTTTCATATATGTTCGTAAAATGATGGCTTTAAATAAAAATTGTGGTCCAAAATACTATGGGCGAACCGAGGGATAAATAATAGAAAAGGTACGTTGATGCGAATTATTTTACACATAAAGAGAACAATCATTTTAATAATTGAAGAAGATAATATTAACACATCCCAAATGAACCACGATACCGAAAAAACAACAGAAATTAAAAAGATTTCAGTCGCATCTGGGACTGGGAGAAAATGGAGGATAATATTAACAAATTTTGAACATGAAGTATGATATCGGTGTAAATGGCGTAAATTGAACTGGTCTCATTAGCTAAGTTGGTTAAGCGGTTACCCCAGATAGGTAGAGGTCCTGGGTTCGAGTCCCAGATGCGACTGAAATCTTTTTAACTTCTGTTGTGTTTTCGGTATCGTGGTTCATTGAGGATGTGTTAATATTATCTTCTTTAATTATTAAAATATTACAATGAGGTTTACAAACTTCAATAAGTTATAAAAAATAAATTGAATAGAAAAATCACTAATAAATGAATTAAAAATTACTTTGTACTCACCGCTTTATTTATATATATATATGTCAACATGTTTCGGAAGCCATGCTTTCCTCATCAGGAATATACAGAATACTAAAAAATAATGAATGATAAACATAGAATACAATAATGTATAGCCAAATTATAAACATAAACAAAAATTGATTAAAGTAGGTAAATTGAATACCAATCTTTTGATGAAATTATGGAATAATCATTATTTTTAAATGATTCAAAGCGTCAGATTAAACATTAAGCAATGTTTAAACTGGATGAAAACTCATGTGTGATGACAGTCGATTTTAATCGGTTGCGAACTGCAAGCAATTCATGTAGATTTTTAATATCGAACGTAAACTAACAAAACGTAAAGTTTTTCTTTTGGTTCGGTTCCTGTAGTTCCTGAACTTGAAAACTTGAGTTCTTAAAAATGTATATATGCTTGTTTTAATATATATTTATCTACATGTTTCAGAAGCCAAGCTTTCCAAATCAATCATATATGTTATTTTTAATAAAAATCTCTATTCAGATGTGCAGTTAAAAAAGTAAAAATTTGAAATTCCGTCGATACCAAAAAAAAAAAATATTAAAATTGTCTTCCGAAAAATTTTAATAACACGTGTGGTTCTGTTATTTAAAATATTATAGGTATGAAAAAAAATTCATCGTTTCTTCAAATGCTACTTAAGTTAAAGCGGTATATACTTTCAATATCGCTGTGGTGACAGATCACTTTAATCAGAAGTGGAATGTTGCTTGAAATGGCCTTAGCCGAGTTTGATGACCAGATCTGAATAGCCATGTACTTCCCCACCTTCCTCTTCCACATCTTCTTCCACTTCCCACGCCTCACAATATACCCAAATCGGGGATGCAATAGTCTCACATGCTCCATATGGTTGGGAGAGTTGGGACTCTTGTGCGGTACTCAGATAAAAAATTCAGAAGTCTTAAGGTTTTTGATCTATTCTGAATATATCGTGTATTATTAAAGACAATCCCTTAAATTAAATTATTCTCTGTTATTATTTACTGTCATGTTTTTCATTTCCTTTCTTTAATTTTTATGTAATTATCATTTTGTAATTTTTAAATTGTTTTTTTCTCCTTTTCTTCTTATACATTTTAATAATATTATTTTACATTTTTTAATATATAAATTTCTCTATTTATATTTGTATATACCTCATATAATATGGCCGATTGGGTTTGCACTATCCACCCAGTGCTGCTGGATTAAAAACTACTAAAGAACGAGTCGTAAAAGCTACCCGTTCTTATGTGACAAATGTCAACCATGTGCAAATGTTGGGCACGGGTTTTGCGGGTTTCCCGTCTACGCACTGGTGCCGAAGGGATCGATGATGCTATTTCCTCAGAGCATCTTCCATTAAAATACCGGTAGAACAAGGACAGTATTCCAGCCTGACGCCTGCGCTCCAAATATTGCAGTCCGTTTGTTAAGATAGGCGAATCTATCAAACGCACCTCACGTTTCTGCATATGGTCAAGGGTTTTTTTCAGATATTTTGGGACTCCCGACTGGCTGCCAAATTCTACAGTTGGGCGCACTTGTACATTGCGATTTGTACAGGGTGTGTACTATACTCTCTGTTCCGTATTAACGTATCTCCTTTTTAAACAATGTTCAGTTTCCGCTCGAAGGATATTGCTGGGTCTTAATCAAGCAATCGTATTTAAACAAAAAAAAAATACTATGCGTTTTATTAACAATGTGTTTCGTATATCAGCATGAACATTTAAAAGGTTGACTAACGTAAGACAAGCGGTTAAGGACGGCATTGTCTAAAACTAAACATAAGTTGACTGAGCGCATCGTACATCTCCGTGCTTCCAATCAAATGTGCATAAAAGCTGAATATTATACAAAGTTTTCGGCTTCTAGTTGTTCTAAAACTCCTGTATGAAACCATAACAAGATAGTAATGAGGTTACGCTTTATCAGGAAGTGTTGCAGGCCATAGTTGTGTCTAAAATACGTTCGTAGTTGGTGAAACCTTAAAAAATGTTCACAACTGTAACGATGCGAGAATACAGAATGGAACAACCCACAACGGCTATTAATCCATTTTTTGATATTAAATTATCGTCGCTTTTTTATATTCATTTAGTACACATGAAAAACGGTTAAATTCACTAAATTAAAGTATAATGTACATTGAGAAAGACATCAAACATTTTTACAATAATTGGAAATAAAAATAATGATTTTGTTTACGGCACTTTTATTTTTTATATATATTTCTTGCCGACCGGGTTTCGCTACAACCTTAGCTTCTTCAGGGTAGCATGCTTCAGTAGTACATAAAAAAATAAACGATATGTAAATAAAGTTATTGTTTCATTTTTAAATTATAATGCCACATCATATGAAAATCTTTATAGAACTCCCAAAAGGTGAAATAGCTGTAAAACATAAAGTAAATAACAGTATTCGATTTTTAAGTATTACGTATTTTTTTTGAGATTTAAAAACCTCATTTTAATACTTAATCATTGTAGAAAATTATATTAACATAACCTAAATGAAATATGAAAACGGAAAAAAACGACAGAAAATAAAAAGATTTCAGTCGCATCTGGGACTCGAACCCAGGACCTCTGCCTATCCGGGGCAACCGCTTAATCAACTTAGCTAATGAGAACAGTTCAATTTGTGTCATCTTTATCGATATCATATCTCAAATTCAAGATTTGTCAATACTCTATTTTTAATCCCATATTATTGGCAGCTATCTTTATAATGATTACAAAGTTCCTAACGAACACAATTGCAAACTAGACAGTGTCTCGGATTAATATCCGATTTTTTATTTATTTGAGACATCTATTGACTTTTTCTAAAAGTCTAAAGAATGTAATAAATTTTCAATTATTAATTGTTTTTATTGAGACTTAAAAACCTCATTTTAATATTTGATTTATTGATATTTTTGGGTTAAAGTCCCAGATGTGACAAATCTTTTTATTTTCTGTCGTTTTTCCGTTTTCACGTTTCATTTAGGTTATGTTAATATTATTTTCTACAATGATTAAATAACAGTACTTAGTGGGACTTCTGAAATCGTATGATGTTCTACAAAATAAGCATACAAACACTGTGTTAGGTATATAGATGTATTAGAATGATTATAAAATGTGTATTGCAACCATGTAACGCACGCGCTAACTAAAACAGTTAACACACGAATTATTTGGCAAATAGGACGCGCTGTCATTTTGCACTCTTCGAGTTGCTGAGGCGACAGCCGGCCGGCTGCCGACCTAGCACTTTCCACACAGTAATTATATATGGGTCTATCTTCGAAATCTCGTGGATAGACAGAGTAATCAAATAACAAGTTCTTATCGGAAGACCAAAACTTGTGAAAATTTTTCTGGATTTGAAGAAATTTCCAATGTCTTAGGGCAAATTTTATAAATGAACTACCAAATTTCGGTTACGCAACGAATGGTATATTATTAATAGTATATTAATGGTATTAGAGCATCTGACCGGCAATCATAAGGGTGCAGGTTCGAGTCCTGTCGGCGACATTTATCTTTTCTCGCAAGGTTTTTTCAATTTTATGAGTGTTTCAGGCTAATAATTATTGTTTATAAAAATAATTGTTACCCTTTGCGCTATGCACAAAAATCTTGTCTTAAAAACTTTAGTTTATCAATTAATAATAAAGAATGGTTTTCCGTTAACAGACCGTTCTCCGCTCGTAACCTTAATTTTTGTCTTGGATAATTGCTATTCACTCATCACCAGCTTGATGAGAAATCAATTTCACAAATGCAAATTACGTATTGTCTTTTTAATTAAATAATGCACGGTTTCAAATAAGCGATCGTCGCGCATCAACTAAGAGCTGTCAAACGACCAGTAATCTGACGAACGTTTATAAAACGTCGAAATCGGGCGGTAGTCCAAATATTAGTTAAAAACGGTATCAAGCGTTACGGATGGATGGTTATAAAACCGGCCCTTAAGCGATAAAGAAATGATTACCTAACTGAAAACAGAAAAGGAGATTGTTTGAATACGTAGTAGAAAAATATACGGTACCTCAAGGCTTCAAAATCTACGTGGGAGAGTTCCGAGTGCTGATTACCCACTGATAGGTAACCAATCTACCATAATAGGAGCGGAAACCAGAAAAAAACTTTAACTTCTACCCAGTCTATTTTACAATTCTTAAAGGATTTTCTTCTGGTCTTTTACCAAACATCAAACTGTTCCGTAATTCATCGTCTTCCATATGAAGTCATTGGTACATACATACACTAACCCAAAAAAAGTAAAATTTATTTAAAAATCTAAAAGTTAATATTTTTCCAATTTGGAAAACCTCCAAGTTTTGGTCCTAAGGGAATCCCCGCCTAGTCACAGCCACTGATTGAAGCCTTAAATTCTTGCAAAGAACCCAACCACTGAACGAATAATCCGTAGAATTATGATATGTACTGATTACCTCACTCGGGCAAATACATCTTATGTTAAACGCAATCAAATTGTATGTGTGCATGACCACTAGGGTGTCCCCTATACAGGCCAAAAATATATTTTACGAAATCAGTTACGCATATCCTCTAAATTTATTAAATTTGATCTTAAACAATCATTAATGAAATATCAGTTACCTAAATAAACGAAAACCTGTGCCGAATTGATGGCAAATAACATCAATCGGCGCTTTGTGTCCCTCCGTGTGCCTCTGCCCCCCTAGACATTTGGTGACATTCGTTTGTCGACTAACTTATGAAACTGAGGAGCATGGACCATGCTTTTGCTAAATTCCAATTAATAAATCATATTTTGGAAACCAATCATATAAAAAAGGTATAAATTTTTTAAAAACAAATACAATCGGTTTACAATTAGACAAATTTTAGATTTTAGAAATCAGAAAAAGTGTCGATAAATATAAATAATAATCAAATATATATTTTTTTAATTAGCTCTTGAATTTATTTCCATATTAATATTAATAATAAAAATAATGGCCTTTTTATTTATAATAAAAATTTGTTATTCAATGTTTCGATTAATTATTACCTAATATAATTAATTTTTTTTTATGTTAATAATTTGTCCATTCTTACATTATTGTGTGACATTATTATTTTTTAGTATTTTGTATATTCCTGATGAGAAAAACATCGATTTCGAAACACGTTGATATTTATATAGTAATAAAGTGGTGATTACAAAGTAATTTTTAATTCATAAATGCTGGCTAAACTACTTTGGTTTCTTTTGAAATAATTTCATAAACATTTTCAAATGGTAGTATTCTGTATATTACTGATGAGGAAAGCTTCGCTTTCGAAACATATTAATATGAATATATTAATAAAGTGGTGATTGCGAAGCAGTTTTTAAGTGATTTATTTTCATATGTCTTCATATACTTTAGAAAACACAGATCTTAGTAAGGAGCTTTTCCTGCTGAAATATATTGCATCCATGGCTTAATATAGTATGTCATAATAAACAAACGCACATTTTGCACTGCTGCCTTGTATTTCTTGGTTAATTTGAACTGAGAGCTTAGTAGCGATATTTTCAGAGAAAAAATCACTCTTTTCATCCAACGAGCTTGGCGCATGGCACCCGGTGGCCTAAATTTCAATCCACATCGATCAACACCACAGCCTAAAAATAAGAGAGAGAGAGAGCTCTATTTATTCTCGGTAATCGTCTTTAATCATATTTTCTTGTAGTTTAGCTCAATAGAACTGTAACAATGCCTCGATTTTGGAAATCATAAAATCTGCTTTTATGATTACTTTGCACGATTGAATCTCACTGAGATTGACGTTTTTCCGATTTTCTTCGAACATTTTGAAAAGTGAATTATCTGGATACGAAACTCAGTTCATTTTAGCTTCAAAAACACTTTTCAATACAAGCTCGTAGACGTGATGGCGACAAAGTAACAATTTCCTCTCTAATTTCTGTTCCAAAAGCAGACAGGCACCATTGACGCGACCTGTATTCGAGGCCGTGGTATTATTATAGAAGATCTGCACTTTATCTTCGAGATTTCAATCGCTGACTGTATTCGAAAAAGGTTGTGCTTACTCTTTATCAAATTATCAAATTTCGGTATAGGAATAAGTTATTCCTTGTTTTCATGTGAAATTACAATAGGAAGACGTTCTTTTTTTAGTACCTCGAACGTTAAGAGCTGATAATAATTTATCATCCCAGTGAAGAACAAAACATTCAAGAATCAACATCCACTGCACAGCTGAACCAACGACCGAGCGAGATACACTGTTACAAGTGTGCTAGTCTTAATATGTTTCGGTACGATTCGGCACAGGTAAACGTAGTTCAAACCATAAATAAAAAAATAAAAAAAAAGTTTTTTTTTCATAAATCAAAAAAAAAAAGTTGAGACGAAATGATTCAGAAAGCATTAAAGTAAAAAGTAAGGGATACCGTAACGCCCAACACCCTGAAACAACTACTAGCTATAAATACAATATTTACAATTTCTCCTAAAGATTGGTATTCACTTTGTCGTGCCATTATTAATAAATATAATAAAAATTGCTTTGGAATCACAACTTTATAAATATATACATATCAACATATTTCGAAAGTGAAGCTTTCCACATCAACGTTCATTAATTACTTATTACTTAAATCATTTTTTTGTTTGTTTCTTAATTTGTCCATTCTTACATTATTGTGTTCTATGTTTATTATTTGTCTATACTTGACATTATTATTTTTTAGTATTTTGTATATTCCTGATGAGGAAAGCTTCGCTTTGGAAACACGTTGATATGTATGTATATATTAATAAAGTTGTGATTACAAAGTAATTTTTAATTAATTTATTAATAATGACGCCACAAAGTGAATACCAATCTTTTGAAGAAATTATTAAGGATTTCTCTTTGAATTCTATGTTTAATTAAAAATTATACAGAAAAACTAAAATATTAAAACAAAATCCAATACAATTTTTGAATCACGTTTAACACACCCACGTGAACTGTTCACTGTACAGAGGCATAACACCTCTGGAGGTATTGCCATTTAAGAGTAATTGGCGGGAACGAACCGATCTTCCAAAAACCTGGAATAAAACATAAAAATAAACTGGCACACGGACACGCCCACGATACATTTCTCCCGGTATACTCGTCATTGGCTGCAAAGGACCCACAGCTTTGGCTCTGGACCCTAAACTTTTCGACCTTTGTGTCCACAGTATCTACATACTTCACGGATGTAAATTGCCCGAAAAAAAATTCAAAAATTTCGACTTGGTAATTTGATTTTGTGATTTGTAATATGTTATTCGTGATAGTTCTGGGATAACGTTAATTCAGGAAAGGTGAGTAAAGGTCAGAAGCGCATTTATGATAATTTTAACAACTTGTTTTAACACACCTCTACACTATATAAACGCATATAACTAATATAAAACAATACCCACATACGAACATAGTACGCTAAATTTGTGGAGCGTTCGAGACAGGTTTCAGAAGAGAAATTTTGTGTTTCTTTAAATGGCTTCAACCGTGTTTATTGACCAGCTGTAAAGAGCCAGGTATCTACTTTTTAATCTTCCTCCTCACCGTTTTCTACTCCCTTCATCCTCGCAACATACCCCGATAATTATTGATAACACATTTCTTCTGGCTCTGGGCAGTTGGCAATCTTGGCCGGTGTTCTCCTTTAAAAAAACCTATTCTTTCATTGAACGCATAATACTGTATTCTTAAAAAAAATAATACGTCCGCATTTGTATTATTAAAATAGGTTTATCACAGGATTTATTATCAGTGAAGCAAGAAAATGCATTTTTAAAATCCGGATAAAAGTCTCAAGTGCCTGGAGAGATATGAGGAGGAAGGTTGGTAAGTGTGGTGAACGTATGTCCAAGTATATGAAAGGGACAATTGTATTTAAGCGAATGACAGGTTGTCTCGTTCTTCTTCACACCTCGGCTTCATAATTTGTTATTATTAACATTATGACAGTGATTATAATGCCCAACCTACCATCATACGATTTTGATTCATCACCACATAAACTAAAATATTACATGAGACGACATACCACAGTATCTTAGCGGAGTTATACTATCCTAGCTATTTAGATTATTTATTTATTTGATTATACGACCATCTGGGCTTTTACATAGAGATTCTAAACCATAAAGTAATGAACAATCTTTGTCAAATGTTTAACAGTGACATAAAATAGAAAACCAAAGCAATATATTATCCGTAAATAAATAAATAAATAAATATAACCAAATCACTAACGCAGCATTACCCACGCCACAATGCTACATATTGTAGGACTCATCAAAGTGCTGGAATAGGTGACGCTTTACTGTATAAATGGAGTCAGCAAAGACATCAACAACACCTCCAAACCTGTTGCCCAGATCATGGATCCTCTTCGTTAATGAATGAGACTGATAGTTGGTTGTGTAAATGTTGCAGAAAAATGTAACAGTTTGTCTTGTGTTCCTCGTCGGTACATTTAATTTAATAGTGGCGAGGATGGCATAGAAGGGATGTCAATTAGGTTTTTAATGATTCAATGTAATACATCTAGGTCTGACATAACTCTCGTGTCAGATGCAATTGATTCATCAAAGTTGCATAAATAATATTTTCAATTGTAATTTTCAGTTTAAAATTTATATACCTAAGAAGTTTTTCACTTAATATGGTTAAAGCCATTTTATGCAACACAACGTTTAGTCTTTCACCAGGGCTACATTCAAAGGAAGCGGATAGACGCCGTAGAAATGTGGTCCTAGAAGAAAAAGCTCAGGATTCCATGGACAGCCAGGCGTACAAATATATCAATTCTAGATGAGCTTGGCATCCGCAATTAGATTCTTTCAACATATTGCTTGCAAAACTGAGAAATTCAACCCCGAGAAGCTCATTGTCACTGGCAAAGTGGAAGGCAGGAAAAGCAGAGGAAGGCCACCGATGCGTCGGAGTGACTAAATTTTGCAGTCGTGCGGAAGGTTGGTATCGCAGCTCTCAACGCAGCGCAGAACGCGTTGAGCGGATGAGCCTTGTACACGAAGGAGATTGGAGTGGGGGTCACGATCCTCAGCAATCAGGAAGCGACTCGAGTAGAAGAATACTGAAAGTATTCATATACAACTCTGTTGTTCATATTCATTGTTCATAATTCACCTATCAACTACACATGTCACCCGGTAAAAGCATGCATAAATCAGGAATCAAATGGAAATATTTCATAGGTATCTACTTTGTAATTTATATCTATGGAAATTAATAAAATAATATACAACAAAATGAGTTAAATTATCAAAAAGTAATAGCGTAATTATAGTAAAATGAAGCACCAAGTCACCAAGGGCGTGTCAAGACGACGTACTTTTAATATGTCTATTTATTAGACTATTTTTATTTTACACAGCATCCATCTCCATGGCGGAGCTATATATATCTCAGACAATTTCTTAATTGGACAATTTAAGTTGAGAGAATATCTCGAACAAGTGGTTCTCAATGTGAAATACGAGAGATTTTAATATTTTCGTCACGTTCTGGGAAGCAGGTGATTTTATGTTAAGGGTTGAAGGCTTTGCAGAGAGGTTCTATTAGCAATGCCAATCGTAGGTACTACGTAAAGGCTTTTAAAGCTTTTATGGAACATCTACTCTGATAGGAAAATTACAATTAACGATCCAAGGAAATTGTTTAGGCAGTTTTTTAAATAATTTTTCTATTGGATAAATTATTTTTCATTAATTTCATGAGTGGGGTGGGTGTATGAACAAGTTTATACTGCACACAAATATTAATGGTAATTGGTCGTTTAGTATAGAGGGATATTAACAGAAAAAAAATTTGTCAAAAAATCAGTAACACATATCAATTTCCATGCATTTTACTGCATAGAGATTGAAAATCGAGATAATAGCAAGGAATTATGGTTGGTACTTTTTAACCGATGCCGTACTCTTATCCGTATTTCAATTGCCTAACAATTATCGTAATTACGTTTTTTTTTTTTTTTAATTACGTAGCATTTATTAAGTCTTAGTAAAAATTCAGTGAATGATTAAGGAAATGGGGTGCGAGACTATATACGGAAAGCCTAACTCCCAAATGACTAAGTTCCCGCTCGACGAACTTGTTGAAAACTTAGTTCCTCAAAGCGGATATGCGTTATCGTTTGTAAATACGTAGGAGGAATTAAACAATATTTTCAAAATGGACGGAGAACTCAGAAGATTAGTTTGAGCGAGGGTTGGAAAATCATGGTTAAATAAAGTTAATAAAAATCGGACGGGTATGTCGGAGATACTATCTAGATGGCAATATATTCGGGAAAAATCTTACAGTCAATATAGAAAGACAGCAGCCAAAAATCTATGAGAATTAATTAATTAATTAAACAGTTCTTAAATTGATGTATGATATCGATAAAAAAAGTGACGGGAAGCAATAAGGTAGTTAGAGCGCTGGTCCCTGATAGATCGAGACGTTCTGAGTTCGAGTCCCAGATATGACCGTTACCGTTGTATTTTCTGTTTCATATTTCATTTGAGGTATTTTAATATTATCTTTGGTGATTAAAAAAGTTAATAACATATTGTTTCGAACGTGTCTACATAGTGAATCAATTTAAACAGATAAAACATATTTATTTAGAACTAAATATAAATTTTTGAACAACACGTGTAAATAACCAAACCGAGAGCTGGTATTTCACAATACCGAGAGAGATAAAAGCCTATATTTCACCCTAAATATGTCAGGATTGCACAACAAAAATGCAATACCAAGCCAGCCAAAAGCCTATATTTTACCGTAAACAAGTGAATATTGCACCACAAAAACGAAATGATTTCGCAACACCGGCAAATAACGTTAGGCCGCGATTACGCACGCACATCGGTACAAAAATCGTACGCACAGAGGTACGTGCTCTCTTTTCATTTCAACCGCAAAATGGGCAACATGTCCTCGCTTGCATACCTGCCGCAGCCAGACAAAAACAGTCTTCTAGTCACTCGGAGCGACGACATTCGGAAACAGGAAGTTAGGCCGATTAGTTTTTTGGCGTTCGCGATCAGGACCCGCTTAAAAAGATTTTAATTATGAAACTAAACTTATTTTGTGCAAAGAAAAATGGAAAAAAGCATTAAAACTTACTGCATACACATTAATTTACATAAGTGATTTTGTAAACACGTTAACTTTTTACGAATACAAGCTTAGCTTTGATTTTAATGGGTACAACAAAGCAATAACACTTGAAAACTTCCTTTGTCCTTGCATAAATAAATTACCTACACTGTCCAAACAAAAGAACTAGCCTAAGAATACGAGTACAGAATGATAAACGGTTCGCAAACTACAAAACTTTGAGTACCCCCGCTCCATGCGAGGGGTTTAATTTCAGCAGATTTTAATTTAATAATATACAGCATCTGCAGTTAAAGTTTGCCGTTTAGAAAATGGTTCTGTGCGAGAGGATATACGAGCCACTATTTGTCATAAAGTTATGTCGTTAGATGAATTCACAGGACAGAAGAAGCGAACGTGTTGAGGAATACGTTACGGGAACATTGCAACTTGAATGGGTTGAAAAGATAAAAGTTATTCTAGGCCAGTTATTTTTTGATATTTTATTCAGAGATTTATTAGATTCTCTTCACAGCATAAGTCTGCTTAGTAATAGGAAGACTACGATATTATTATGATGAAGTTTGATTCTGAATGACTATTCAAGAGTAGTCCTAGCCGGTTTTGCCTGAGTTCCGATAAGTGAAATGTACGGAACAATCAAAATGGGTATTTTTTAGTTAAATAAACATTACCAGCTAAAACCGGGAAACTGTATACAGTCCAAGCAAATTTCTACCTTACAGAAGTGCGAAATATATGAAAAAGCCGCTCAAATTTGAATGCTTTGAAAAATAAATGAACTCCGGGCTTCACAAATGCCGTTCACGCAGTAATCGACCCTGTTGAAGAACGAGATGTAGGAGAAAAAATAACTCCGCCGTTACAATATTAATATATATAGCTCTACAGATCACGGTGGGAAGGACTTTGGCAACACTATATCATGAGCCAAAATTTCAGAAGAGCATGTATGAGATGATGTCTGCATGCGAATGAAGGTGGAAGCGTGTACGAAGACATAGGGTGTGATTGTCCATTCTCTCTGTCCATCTCTTCGGAGAAACTAGGATTAGTTTGTTATTGTATTTTTTAAAGAAAACCGTTAAGGTACTAATAATTTACGGGTCGTTAATAAATCCGTGGGTTTGATTCAATAATAACATGAACGAATCCGTCCATCTCTAAAATTGCCAAATTGATAGAAAAATTAAGAATTTTAGAACACTAGGAAATAATTGAAATCTTGGGAAACTCATATGAAACATACACAAATGAAGTTGTATAGAACAAGAACTTTAATTCTAGAAAACCCCCTAAATATATATATATATATAGCATTGTAGGATGGGGTGGAACTTATAAAAATCACATGCAACTTCTTTACATAACACAAAAATTAATAATAAAAACAATTCTAAACAAGCCATACACATACTCGTCAGATCTTCTATTTAAAGAATTCAAAGTCAGAAAATTAAAAGAATTATATTTCTATCGTGTAACTTTGCAAATTTATAAAGATAATATTCTAAACAAATCTGCACCATTTAAAAATAATAGAAGTCTTAGACAAACATCATTTCTTCCAATTCCAAAATGCAAAAAAACAATGGGACAATTTAATTATAAATATCTTGGAGATAAATTTTTTAATTCATTACCAGAAAAAATTAGAAACATTAATAATGATTTAAAATTTTTTAAAACACAACTTAAACACACTGAAAATATACACTGAATAATATAAAATAGAAATAAACAAAGAAAAAAAAATGACACACCCCCATACACACAAGCTCAGCTTCATTATAGGGGTACATCTTGTATAAATATTGAACTTTTGAAAAATATTGTAACCTTGTTTAATTATTAATTATGTATCTTTTTTTGAATAAATTACATAAAAAAAAATCTCAATATATAAAATAAATCATATATCTCAAATCAGAATTTATTAAAACGTTTCAAAAAAATACACGCTTCACACATGATAACATACATTTATAGGCTATGCATAAACAGTATGACAAGCAATCTATTAGCTACGAGGGGGGAATGTATATAATTGTCTTCCAGACGAAAAAAAAAAAGAAAAAAAGTCTATGCATATTTAAAAAGAAATCGACCTACAAATAAATAATAAAAATGTATAAAACTGTAATGAATTTATTGTGTGAGGCCATAACTTTGGGGTAATCCATTATAATCAAATGAAACAAGCAAACTTTGCTATAACCACATTTATTTTTCACGTTTTTCAAATGTTCTCTGCACTTTTGTAAATAAATGTTTTAGAACTGTAGGCCAGGGCTGTTTCAATATCTACAGCAATAATTTCATCTGCACTTTCAATGTTATTCTTACTATAAGGAAGGTTGTAATTTAATCCTTTCGAGTTTAACAATATCTCGAAATGATATGACGAGAGGTTTTTAACTGTATCATAAAAATTATGAGAGGTAGTCAATATATTTTCAGGAATCTCGTTTATTTAATTGACACAGATTTTTTAAACTTTTTGTTTAAAAGGAACGGCTAGGCTGCCTGTTTCAGACATAACTTATTTTTGGATTTGAGGCCAAAATACCCATCCAAACTTAATGTCATATTTTTTATATAAATGTTTAGGATGGATGAGAAGTATTTTATTTATTTTTGTTATAAATTATGGGTTAAGGTGAGTATTTTCACCTCAAATACAAAAATAAGTTTTGTATGAAACGAGGTACGATTTTATAGATGCATGCATTCGCACTTTATCCTCTACGTATATACTTTGGTAACTCTTTTTAGTAAATACTTTGACCTGACGATGGAACGGTTGTTTCGAAACCGTTAGGCGTGAAAAATAAATCTGGTTTAAACAAAGTTTGATTGTTTCACATGATTGTAATGTATTTATTCATAAAATCATTTTAGTTAAGTAAGTGAAAATGTATTTATCTGTTTTCTTCATAAAAAAAAGTACAATCAAAAACTGATAGTTGATGTTATTTTCTCACTGGGGCGACTCTCGCTAATTTAACTTTTTATTTGCAGTTCATCTGGTTTGGAACTATCGACCTATGGATCCAAAACCATAGATTTTACCACTATACAACTGAGCTTGGCAAAAAAATATTGGGTCACCCGCCACGGTTGACCAGCGTTCTATATAAAAATCCTCAAAGAGAAAGATAGTCAATATTTCGTCTGTGAGGCGACTTACAAGTTATTTGTTTGACATTTCCAGGCTCTGGAAACTCGGTGATTGATTGGTTTGTTTTGAGCGATCGTTATTTTTATTTTATTCTATCATGGTTCAGTTAACGGGGTCAAAAGGGATTAGAAACTTTTTTTTGAAATGATAAAAAAAGACTTAAAGACGTAATACGGCTTACTGATTTTGCTTTATCCAAGGAACGTGATTTGACATATTTTTAGAACTATTTTTGTGAAGTATCGTATGTAAAGATTTTGCTGCTTTTTTATGACGGAACATTTTTTACAACTTTCTCTGGAAGAAAAAAATAACCCACATATATGTATATATATGTATATTATTAAATTTGATTATTGCACAAGAATCGCAACTGAGTCAACAACGGAGCCAGTGGGATTATCGATTCCCAAATATGGAGTATAGTATGAGACCAATGGAAGTTGGACGTTTCGATTCCGAAAAATGGTCTTTCACCAGAGCGCTATGAGTAACTACCAGTCTGAAGGCTTTTTAAAGAAATCTATTAATAAGATAGGGTACTGGTAGTTGTAGGGGACGGATTAGGGGTAAGGGTAGAGGTGGGGGTAAGGGTAGGGGTAGGGGTAGGGGTGGGGTAGGGGTAGGGGTGGGGTAGGGGTAGGAGTAGTGGTAGGGGTGGGGTAAGGGTAGGGGTGGGGGGTTGGGGTAGGGGTGGGGGTGGGGGTGGGGTAGGGGTGGGGGTAGGGGTAGGGGTGGGGTGGGGGTGGGGGTAGGGGTAGGGTGGGGTAGGGTAGGGGTAGGGGTGGGGTGGGGTAGGGGTAGGGGTGGGGGTAAGGGGTAGGGGTAGGGTGGGGAGTAGGGGTAGGGGTAGGGGTAGGGGTAGGGGTAGGGGTAGGGGTGGGGGTAGGGGGTAGGGGTGGGGTGGGGTAGGGGGTGGTGGTAGGGGTGGGGGGTGGGGTGGGGGTAGGGGTAGGGGTAGGGTGGGTAGGGGTAGTGGTGGGTGGGGGGGTAAGGGGTAGGGTAGGGGTAGGGTAGGGGTAAGGGTGAGGGAGGGGTAGGGGTGGGGTAGGGGTAGGGGTGGGGATGGGGTAGGGGTGGGGTGGGGTGGGGTGGGGTTGGGTAGGGGTGGGGGGGGTGGGGTGGGGTAGGGGTGGGGGTGGGGGTGGGGGGGGTGGGGTGGGGTGGGGGTAGGGTGGGGGTTGGGGTGGGGTAGGGGTAGGGGTAGGGGTAGGGGTAGGGGTAGGGTAGAGGTATGGGTAGGGGTAACACATCACAACCTCAAAACTTTCCTCCAAATCATTCATAACCTCGGACAACGCCGGGTACTTCAGCTAGATGACAATTTATTTATCTACATCCATACCAAATTACTTATTTTTTAACGAGTATTGATATCATAATAATTACAATTACGGTACAAAGATATACTAATGATCGTATTGCGCAAAAAAGCAATGCAAATGTATATTATATGACAACGTTCGAGTTGTGATCCGAGCGCCGTTGTTTTTTGCCGTGCTTTCGTTTTTTTATTTTATTCATTTTACAAACTCCAAAAAAACTCATATCACAAACGTACATTATGTGTTATTTAGCGAAGGTGTCGCATTCGCCATAAAATAAAACTGTAATAGAATTGATTTTAAATAAACCCATGTATATTTTGTACTATTTGTACTTTTACGCATACATTTTGAAGGAGTTTTCTGCATAGCACCTTGCTTTTTAGATCTATTCATAAGATTTGCATACAAAATTATTTGAAACATCTCCACACAGGATGGCGATGTTACATCAGTACGAGACTGAGACATTTCCCTTCAGATGGATTCACTATTTTGAAAAGCTCTATGGACGTGATACCCCGCTCTGAAAAATTCAATTTCAGGAAATACTTTCTACAGAAAGATTTAATCCAATTTTACGATCAGAATGTTTGATTTCAAGTGGAATAAAACTGCATTTTTAAGAGGAATTTGATTTTATTTAAATGTACATTTTATATATAAAAAAATATATATATTTTGTTTCAAATGGCAGTTTCAGTGAAAAAAATGACGTATAATATCTACGGTAAGCTTTGCTTAACTTAAGCGGTCAATCCGTGGGCTGTATGGCTTTTCGATAAACAAATTATCGTTTGTTTTATAATACTATATAATATATATATAATGAATGTTTAGAATTTAGCCGTTTTAATAATTTTTAATGTAAGCTTTTACTATGGAATGTTGGATTCACGCGAGCTTGAACTTCCGACGTGCGCCGAACATAACATTATTTCTGCGCGCCGTTTGACTGCTGATTGTAATTTCATAATTACTCACTTATGTTGTACAAAACCAAGTTTATGTGAGTTGTAACATCTTATCTGTTTATGTATTTATTAAAATTTTATGTTAATAGAATTTGTGGTTTTCCCAGAATAGTTACATATACACACACATACGAGTATATATGTAAACAGTTTTCTCCCCGTTATTTCTAAAAAAAGTTTAAAAAAGAAATGTATTGTCGATTGGTTCAATAAATATCAATTAAATAAACATCATTTTACTTGAGATTCTCCTGTAAGTACAGACAGTAATGTAAATATTAAAACAACTCCTAGTTTAGTACGCCCCACTGTTGAATTTGGTAACCACCTCCGGTGTGGACCCCCAAAATACCTGAACAAAAAACCCTTGACTTCTGCAGAAACGGGCAGTCTATTTGAAAGATTTCCCTGTCTTAACTAACGGATTGCAATCTTTAGATCACAGGCGTCAGGTGGGAATGCTGTCCTTTTTCCATCGGTATTTGCCGCTATCACAGATTTCATTGTTCAAAACTTCGATAATAGAAAAAAAGTGTATTTCAATTACCTTAGACCTTTCTAAAGCCGTATATACAATATCACACAGTAAAATAATAAAAAAAACTTTAAAACATCGGTATTATGGGCAACGAACTTGACTTTTTTTTAAACTGCCATTATGGACGTAAGCAACAAGTGAAAATAAATAAAATTCTTAGCAACGAGTGCTGTATTGTCTACGGTATTATTCTACAAGGAAGCATATTAGGACCGACTTTCTTCATGTTGTATATTAATTAATAATGCATCCTTATTATTCAGGGGGAAATTGTTAGTTTCGTTGATGATGTTTTACTGTTTGAAGCGGATACTTGGTTAGATATTTTTTAAAAAGGGTGAAACGGATATAGGAATTGTCAAACATGGTTGGATATAAATACACTCACACTGAAAACCGAGAAAACTAAATATGTCACATCAGGCATAAATATTACAGGTCAAACGCGTAACGATTTCTCCATTAGAGTACACACATGTAAGAATTTCAATGAATATTGTTAGTGCCCCTACATTGAGTACACTAATGAGATGAGGTACCTTGATCCACACCTTCAATGCAATTTTCATACTCAAATAATTGCAAATAAAATAAGAAACACCATGCACTTTTTCAGAACCAAACGAAATTTTCTCGACTTACAACAATTGAAAATGATTTATTTCGTGGTCTGTAAATCTATTATTGACTATGGCATCATAGCATGCGGAGGTGGTACGTTGTCTGCACTAAACCCAATCATACAGGTTAAGAAAACGATTATAAACATAATCCTTTAGATTCCTCTAATTACAGAGTAATTTTTAATTTAATGAGATTATTTGACGTTTGTCATATATACGCTAAAACAATCCTCTCCCATCTTTATATAAACAAACTTAAATACTCTGAAAAAAACTAAACACTCGCGTTACTAGAAATACTAGCAAAGATTTACTCCAAATTTCCGTAACTCATAATACTTTTGGGCAACGGAATTTTAGGTACTTTGCGATAAGAATTTTCAACATTCTTCTAGATAGCATAAAAAAATTTGACTATCAAAAAATTTTTTTTACCTTAGTATAGAAAAATGGATTAAAGGTAATGCCATGGCCTTTCCGGTGCACTCACTCAAATTCGAAGTTATTGATTTAACAATTTACTGGACATATCTTATTATAAGTGTTAATTCGTAGGTGTTATAAATTTATAAAATAGTATGGAAAAATTACTGCCTTGAAAATGGCTAGCCTAGTGAGGTGGGTTATGCGACACCTCGAATAATAACTGTGCATTTCGATTCGTTACATATGTTTTTTTTTTTTTTTCTACTTTACTTTTTATGTTTCTATTTAATGAACCACTGTTCAATTTACTATACATTTATTTTAGTTATAGTTGCAAACTTTATTAAAATATAGAAAAATATTATTATTTTAATGAAAGCTCTAGAATCATTGATCCCTTTGGCACTGATGCATAGTCGGGAAACAGGCCAAACGCGCGCTTAACATTCGTACACGGTTGACATTTATATAGCGGGTCGTTACTACGACTCGTTCTTGAGTTCAACAGTTCAGCTGTGGAACGATTGGCTGGCCTATGTTTCCTTCCTCATATAGCATGAATCTCGTCAAGATCCATGTTCACTTCTTCCTCTCCTCATTTGAAAGATGGTGTAGGGCCGGAGTGAAATCATTTTTCTCAAGGCCCCTGCCGAAGTTAATGTAAAAAATAAACCCCAACCACTCAAAGGCGCAAACTGTACTGATAAATAGCATTTTAAAATATTTTTAATATCTGGAAATACAAAACGAAACGCCTGATTAGTCATTTGATAAGCGGTTTTCATTACTTTAAATATCCCACGAACATGTTTCTAACTATAAAATTCCCTTTAAAGATAATGCTACAAATGGGTAGAATGTTGCGAACTTCTGGTATACCAGAGGTTAATTTTGGAGAATGAAGCAGAATAAAAACTTCATAGTTTTATTTCTAGCTAATGGAAGAAAATAGAGGTTTCGGTAAAGGAAATTACGCATGGAAATCTGGTTTTCAGGGATTTGGTTTGATATTTCCCACATAAACCACTTTCCTCCTGTTGGAGCCATAGTGCTTTGAGAATTGTGCCGAAATTCAAAATTTATGGAAGTAACGATAGAGATACCTACATGCATTTATCTACCGTGTTAACATATAATACATCTATGAATATTCGTAACATATGTAGGGTGTTTGGGAAGTATCATATCTTAAACTTTTTTGGCATTAAGTTTTCAAATAGCGATTAGCTTATTTATTTATTTCAAAGTTGTACATACGTGTACGTATTTCTGTTCAAACTAGCAAAGCTCATCCTCTCAGAACAAAAACTTCAGTTGACTATATTTACGGTACAAGTCATTGAGGTTAGCAGTACACAAAGTTCTACCATTCCCGATGTATGTAGTGATGCATGATATTGGCAGAGGAAATACGAAAGCAGACTGAATGCAGTAGAAATGAGATCCAAGAGACGTGTGTTTGAAACCACGTATGACTAAATTACGATTGAAGATATTTCGAAAATAATAAATGAATTTAAAAATGTACTTAGTATTCACCACTTTATAAACATCATTAGATGTCAATGTCTATTTATAAAGTGGTGAATACTAAGTGTATTTTTAAATTAATTTATTAACGACGCCACAAAGTGAATACCAATAGTTTGAATAAATTATGATAAATGTGATACTTAAACGGTTGATAAGAGAAGGAATCGAGGACGTTTCAAGAAGATAAGGCATAATTAAATGTATTAATTACCTGAGCTGGATCATGTCTAGAATTGGAAAATTAGAATACCTAGTACATAGTTGGTAAAGCGGTAAGTGTGAGATATGACGGAGATTTGCTTCGTTTCGTATTTCGACCTACTCCTGCGGGAAATGACCCAATGGTTTAGCAGTTAGTTACGTAAATATGTTAGTTGAATAATATATAAACAATTTTTTTTAAATATTAGTAATGAGTCCCAGCTGTTCCCAACCGTTTTGAGCTAGTGACACTATGGCATCCCCAATCGAAGTATGATGTGAGGTTGGAGGTAGTGGGAAGGGGAAGAAGATGGGTCATGAAGGAGGGGGGGGAAGTACCTGGCTCTTCAGATCTGGTCACCAAAAATGTCTAAAACCATTTAAATTTATTTATCACATTACGCAGATATATTTACAAAGCATATATAAGTACATAATATTGTATAATAACTAACATATGAAAATTTTTAGCAACTGAAAATATTAATAATATATACAAGTGCTATTATGTCTTGTCAAGTCGATATTAGCCAAGGAGATTGCGTATTCTTTAATGTCATTTCAAGTAACTTTATAATTCTTAATGGTGGTCATTCGCCAGGGCGATACTAAAAGTATATATCACTCTGAAAAGTGTTGGAAATATTCTATGTATTATTTTTAAACGAATAAATTGTGAAATAACACAATTAAAAAAAATGATTATCGCACAGCGGGTTTTGAACACGCAATCTCCGGATTCATAGCCAAGGATCGTATCCACTCAACCACGGAGACGTATAATTAGCATTTAAAGATTACTACTATAACCTTAAACTTGTGGTAAAGCTTGATAAACTCGTAACATCAAATATTGTTTTAATTTTGTCTAATATTTACTTCTACGCAGGGGCGTATTGTTATGCTTATGAAAAAATAAATGATAAGTTACAAGGGGGATGCACACGAAATAAAATTACACAGAAAGATTTTACGCCTGAACAGTACAATCACACCAACCAAATAAGGCGTTTTGATGGGATGGCGTTTTATTCACATTTAACTAACGATTTATAAATTATATATAAGAAAACATATATATTCTTAATCGGCGTTTGTTAATCCATATTAGAGTTTTAAGTTTACTAAAAAAATAATATGTTACATAGTGTATTTGCAATATATACGTATAATAATTTACAAGTGCATCATACAGCAGAAAATTTATAAATTGCAGATAATACTTTTTTTTTATTAATCGTATACATGATGTATAATGTACAAGTGCATATTATTATATGATATAAGTGCATGAAACAGTGAAAAAAAACATTGTCAAACGTGTTAAAAAATTTCATGATATGTGAGTCTAATTTTTGGACTGTTAATTCGTGGTGGAATTCCATTGTATTAGAATTGAAATTTAAACACTTTTGTACTTGGTTCCACTTATTTATGTACTTACGTACTTTATTTACTCTTGTACTTGTTTCACTTATTATACGATAAATAAGTGGAACAAAGTAGAAAAGTTTTTTTAATTTCAATTCTAATTCATGATATATAATATAGTGTATGATACAAATAATGAAAAAAAGAGGAAGGAGTTTTTAGAATGCAAATAGATAAAAGAATAACAAATTCATCATATATAATATAGTGTATGATACAAATAATAAAAAAAGAGGAAGAAGTTCTTAGATTGCGAATATATAAAAGAATAACAAATTCATGATATATAATACAGTGTATGATACAAATAATGAAAAAAAAAGAGGAAGAAGTTTTTAGAATGCAAATAGATAAAAGAATAACAAAAAAATAGCTAAAAGAATAACAAATTCATCATATATAATATAGTGTATGATACAAATAATAAAAAAAGAGGAAGAAGTTCTTAGATTGCAAATATATAAAAGAAAAACAAATTCATGTAAATAGATAAAAGAATAACAAAAAAAAGATAAAAGAATAACAAATTCATCATATATAATATACTGTATGATACAAATAATAAAAAAGGAGGAAGAAGTTCTTAGATTGCAAATATATAAAAGAATAACAAATTCATGCAAATAGATAAAAGAATAACAAAAAAATAGCTAAAAGAATAACAAATTCATCATATATAATATAGTGTATGATACAAATAATAAAAAAAAGAGGAAGAAGTTCTTAGATTGCAAATATATAAAAGAATAACAAATTCATGATATATAATACAGTGTATGATACAAATAATGAAAAAAAGAGGGAGAAGTTTTTAGAATGCTAATAGATAAAAGAATAACAAAAAAATAGGTAAAAGAATAACAAATTCATCATATATAATATAGTGTATGATACAAATAATAAAAAAAGAGGAAGAAGTTCTTAGATTGCGAATATATAAAAGAATAACAAATTCATGATATATAATACAGTGTATGATACAAATAATGAAAAAAAGAGGAAGAAGTTTTTAGAATGCAAATAGATAAAAGAATAACAAAAAAATAGGTAAAAGAATAACAAATTCATCATATATAATATAGTGTATGATACAAATAATAAAAAAAGAGGAAGAAGTTCTTAGATTGCAAATATATAAAAGAATAACAAATATATAAAAGAATAACAAATTCATGATATATAATACAGTGTATGATACAAATAATGAAAAAAAGAGGAAGAAGTTTTTAGAATGCAAATAGATAAAAGAATAACAAAAAAATAGGTAAAAGAATAAAAAATTCATCATATATAATATAGTGTATGATACAAATAATAAAAAAAGAGGAATAAGTTCTTAGATTGCAAATATATAAAAGAATAACAAATTCATGATATATAATACAGTGTATGATACAAATAATGAAAAAAAGAAGAAGAAGTTTTTAGAATGCAAATAGATAAAAGAATAACAAAAAAATAGATAAAAGAATAACAAATTCATCATATATAATATACTGTATGATACAAATAATAAAAAAAGAGGAAGAAGTTCTTAGATTGCAAATATATAAAAGAATAACAAATTCATGATATTTAATACAGTGTATGATACAAATAATGAAAAAAAGAGGAAGAAGTTTTTAGAATGCAAATAGATAAAAGAATAACAAAAAAATTTGATAAAGAACAACAAATTCATCATATATAATATAGTGTATGATACAAATAATGAAATAAAGAGGAAGAAGTTTTTAGAATGCAAATAGATAAAAGAATAACAAAAAAAAATGGATAAAAGAATAACAAATTCATCATATATAATATAGTGTATGATACAAATAATGAAATAAAGAGGAAGAAGTTTTTAGAATGCAAACAAATAAAAGAATAACAAAAAAAAATATGCATTAGCTCCTATGCGATGCTCTTATAATCGTTGCTAAGTAAAAGTATCATCCAGTTTTCTTTAAACAATATTACATAAAGCAATAATTTTTTATTAACATTTTTCATTAATTACCTACCTAGTTTAATCAATTTATGTTTATGTTTATGATTGGTTTATTCTTACATTATTGTGTTCTCTGTTTATGATTTGTCTATACTTGACATTTTTTAAGAACCTGTATGTCCTGATGAGGAAAGTTTCGCTTTCGAAACATCTTGATATGTTTATTAATAAAGTGGTGATTACAAAGTAATTATTAATTCATTTATTAACAATGACGCCACAAAGTGAATACCAATCTTTTGAAGAAATTGTATATGTTATACTTAAAGTTAGTAGTTGTCTCAGAGTGTTGGGCATTAGGGAGTCCCTTATTTTCTACTTCAATGTTTTTTGACGCATATCTTCTCATTTTTTGTTTTTGTTTTATGTTAAAACACTATTTTTGTTTGTTTTTTTTTTTTTTCACTTGAGTTTCTGATTTGATGGTCATCGAATGTGATAAGAGTATGGAACTAAAGTGAAAAAAAAGTAAAGAATTGTTAGAGAAATGTGTTAAATTTACGTGTGGAGATTTCTTTTTAAAAAAAATATTTTCTTTCTGTTTGAGAATTCTCTCTAGCTGTACCTTATTCAGAGTCATTCCCAGAAGTCTGTAAAAGGTAAATACATATTTATTTTATTCCTTGATTACTAAACTCCTCGTAAATTAATTACATCTATTCGTCTGAAATCTAAAGCATCTCCGAGATAACTTATTTACTTATCCTTACAACCTGTTTCGTGCTTTTAGGCTGAATAACTTCATTTAGGGCGGTGGCACCGGTCCTGGCGTGTATTTTATTTATATAATGCTGTTATTAAATTTGCTTAGGCCGACGCATTATTAGATTGTTTTTGTCGAATGTGTTCAGTGAGTGGTTAATTGTTTATGAGTGTTTATACAAATATGTACAAACGACAGGTTGTTCTGACTTTGGAGTTAAAGACTTGGCTCTTTGCCGTAACTCTCGGGTTCAAATACTAAAGAAGCTTTTTTTTTTAATTTAATGTAAATCGTATTTATAAAGTTCTGTAAGTATTCTTATTTTTTATTATTGTGACATCTATTTCGGCGTTCACGGCCATTTTCAAACTGCGGTTGTATTGTGACGACTTATTTAATATTGATATATATTAAATAAGTCGTATGATTTTATCCACTCCCACCCCATTCTAATTTGGACTTGAATTAACCGCAGTTTGAAAATGCCCTTAAACGACGAAACAGCTGTCACAATAATAAAAACTAACAATACTTGCAGAACTTAATAATAACATTATTACCTCTAATTTACATTAAATTATAAAAAAAAAATATGCTTTTTTAATTACTTTTATGTAAAAGCGCTCTGAGCGATAATTTTTTATATATTTTTTATTTTTATTGTTATTAAAATAGCTGTTAAAAAAACTGCTTATTATTATTCGTTGTTTTTAATTTTGTTAAAATATTTCTTATTTGAAAGTCGCGTTACTTAACGCAAGTACCTTTATTTCTCACCAGGAAAGTAAAATGATGAGGTTAATTTCATTTAATATAGACAAAAGTAAAATTATTAATTGACAGATAAAACATCTAAAATTTATAAAAGAGAACGAAAATAGTGAGAGAGCTAATTTTCAGTACGGTGACGTGCAAGTTTTTATGATAACGTAAATACTAAATATATGTTTTATTAATATGATGCTCTAATATGTATATAAATATATTTAGCACACATTTAAATAAAATTAGTTTTCTTTTGTGACGTCTGTAATTCAAGTGAATTTCACTCAATTTGCATTTCGTTCATATGTAATTCAATTCAGGTGTAATTCTGGTAGTGTAATACTGCTACGTGAAATTCATGCCAGTCTAATTTCACCCTAATACTGGAAAATAGGGCTGTTCGAATTAATGAATGGGAATATCTCAACGGGGCGATGTTAAGGGATGCCATCATTCTGCAATAGGGTGAATATAATATATGCGATGATTGTGTACATATATAATAATAAAATTTGTGATAAAAGGGTATATATCCATTAATAAAATTTGTGATAAAAGGGTATATATCTAATAATAAAATTTGTGATAAAAGGGTATATATACCTAATAATAAAATTTGTGATAAAAGGGTATATATCTAATAATAAAATTTCTGATAAAAGGGTATATATCTAATAAAAAAACGTTAAAACCCTCACATACTTTGTTACTTCGTGTTTAAAAAAAAACTTTTCTTATTTGCTTTCGCCGGGTTATGAAACCGTAACATCTGGGTAGTCTGCGAAAGAAGATAGTGGGATACAAAATTATTCCGGGAGAGGGCTCAGATATATAAATATGTAAGGATTTCGCGAGGATATTGTGATTGCTAGACACACCAGGCCGCATGGCCCGTTATCCCAAAATCCAGCGTTTCAGGGAAGCTGAAATAATTCTGGGCAGGTATTCAGTCAAGAAAATAGGCTCTATTACTCCTTAACTTATTTAATGAAATATGATATAATATTTTACTTTCTCCAATGTCATGCAATACTCTGTGGTATCAACGTTAATTTTACTGTACATGTTTTTGTAGAAAATATTTCAATGGTTAATACAACCATGCTATCACACAATGTGTCAAAATGAATATAAAACTATCCAACACCAATTACAATACCATTTTAAAGAGGATTAATAAGCGTAACAGAAAATAACTTTTACAAAAATTAGCATCACATTTTATACACCTGTATGGAAATGATTTTAAAGAGTGCACGTTTGAATATATTTGTGCGCATCAATACTGCTTCAAATCGGTTCAAAATAGTTTTGAACACCCGCTTGCAGTCCCCCCTTCCCAGCAGATGTCACGGTACAGTATACCAGTACAATTGAATACACAAGTAATTGAATAGGTATACCATGTTGTGTATCTCACTTCTGGAAGCAACATTTCAGACAGCCTTGCAGTGCCCATCATCAAGTACAGTAGAATAATTTCAAAGAAGTTCTTGCTTGTGTATTCAATTCAATGTAATTGCTTGTGAATTAAATTGTACCAATGTATGCATGGTATGCAATTGAATGACTGAACATGGTATGCAATTGAATGACTGAACATGGTATGCAATTGAATGACTGAACATGGTATGTCTTTAATTCCAAAACCAACACGGTGTTAAGTTGATGTTGCTTAACTTTTGTCTTATATTAAAAGTTAAAGTCACTTTCATTTTGTCAAAATCGTTTTTCTCATTTAACAATTGAAAAATATTGGTAAAAAAAAAAATTGGCTTATCGTCATTATGGAAATAAGGTTGCGGTATCTACGTTTCCATAGCTCACCGTTAGAGGGTTTTTTAAATTTATTTATTTAACTTTAAAAAGAAGATATGTATAATGATTACATCCATTGTAATATGAACATAATATCTACACACAAACATTTTTCCAATTTAAGTCACAGTACACAATTAAGAATTGAAACAAGCAATCTGTTAACTGCTGTGATATTTTATTGTAGTTGTTTTTCTTTTTGTCACAGCCTCGTTGTCAAGCGTTTAACTGAAATCTATTAATAATAATAGAACTTAATTTATATATTGAGGTTTTATGGTGGTCCACCTCAAGTGCGATGAATCTATCTAAATATATAAAGAAGAGTGTCTGTGGTTAGGTGGGAGGGTTTGTTTTTTTTATTCAAATCTACTTTTATTCAGAACTTGAAGACATTTCACGTACAATTAACCCTTTAAATAATAAATATCTAAAAACCATCCCCACCCTCCTTTCTCACCCCCTTAAAGCAGAAATATAGTACTTTCTGATGAAATTTTTCGCACCAGTCGTTTAAAATAAGTAGAAAATTACAGGGTAGGGGTAGGTGTAACATATCAAAACTTAAAAACTTTACCCCAAACCATGCACAACCCCGGGTAACACTGGGTACTTCAAATTATAATTAATACATTTTGAATTCGTAATGTATACGTACGAGGGAAATCCGCAATACTAAAATACCAGTTTTTTTTATCAAAATTTATTTAATAAATTCATGTTCGCGTGCATTTGAATTAAAACGATGATGAATAATGAATCTATAAATTTATTAATGATACCAGTTTTGATTTAAAGTAAACTTAATCAGAGAAGTTAAATAACTAACAGCAGTGATAATAGAATTTGTTATTATATGATAAACCAGTCCGGTGAAGTAAAATAGATTTCCCCGACCAAACTATAGTAAAAAAAATATTGTTCTGCATTGTAAATGTTTTTACTTTATTATTAATATCAAACAAAACAGTGGATAGTTTTTCACAGCTTTTCCTTTTCATTAATCAATGTATGATGAAAACTTTTAAGATTATTTGTGCAATACCAATAAAATGCACATAGGTCGTGAAATAGAATAACGAATGGAATAGAAAAATAGATGCCACTGAGACTTTAAATGGATCATCTGCTTGCCAGACTGAAGTGTTAACCAAGTTCATGTAATACTATTTATTTATTTATTTACTTTTTTTT